>JANAVB010040820.1:8100197-8282697 GCA_029216955.1 Iris pallida | reverse complement strand
CGCCGGCCACCATCTTCTTCCCTCCCGACAATTTCAAGCACTCTTTGACTCTCTTTTCAAAGTCATTTTTATCTTTCCCTCGCGGTACTTGTTCGCTATCGGTCTCCCGCCACTATTTAGCATTAGACAGAATTTACCGCCCGATTGCGGTTGCATTCCCAAACAATCCGACTCGTCGACAATGCCTCGTGGTACGGCAGGGTCCGAGCCGGACGAGGCTCTCACCCTCACTGGCGACCCTTTCCAGAGGACTTGAGCCCGGCCGTCGCTGAGGACGCTTCTCCATACTACAATTCGGTCGACAAGGCCGCCGATTCTCAAGTTGGGTTGTTCATGGTTCGCTCGTCGTTACTAGGGGAATCCTTGTAAGTTTCATCTCCTCCGCTTATTGATATGCTTAAACTCAGCGTGTAGTCCCGCCTGATCTGGGGTCGCGTTCCGATCGAAGGCGCACGACGAAGGGTGCACGCTCTCGTGGTAGGGGTTCCTTTGCTCGGGGCCATACGATACGATCGGTCGCCATTTTGTAGGGCCGGGGCGCGGTGAAGGACGTATGTTTCATCGTCCACCACTCGCCGCGTCCGGCCCGACGACGGCCCACACTTCGGCCCGTTGCGCACGAGGCACGGTTGGCCAATCTCCGTGTCCGCACGGCTCCTCCCCCCCGGAGGAGAGGAGGGGTACGGAGCGACACGAGACGTGACGCCCAGGCAGGCATGCCCTTGGCCAGAAGGCCTCGGGCACAACTTGTGTTCAAAGACTTGATGGTTCACGGGACTGCAATTCACACCAAGTATCGCATTACGTTCTTCATCAATACGAGAGCCTAGATATCCATTGCCGAGAGTCGTACAGAAGTACAACGTTGTTAGGTACGCGGGACTCCTCCCCGTCTGGGGAGCAGCCGCGCGCAGTATACAGTGTTCCTTGGCGCCCACCGCGCCTGGGGTTCGTTATGCCGCCGCGTCGGCCCGGGCACGCACGCCGCTGGGGCATTGCGGTGTCTGTGGCCGACGGTCCGCACGGGGGTGCCCCGCCCGAGGATGGGGAACTACAGTGTTGACACGTTCTCGGTCGTCCGATGGTTCGATTATCGACAATGATCCTTCCGCAGGTTCACCTACAGAAACCTTATTACGACTTCTCCTTCCTCTAAATGATAAGGTTCAATGGACTTCTCGCGACGTCACGGGCGGCGAACCGCCCCCGTCTGCGCGATCCGAACATTTCAGCAGACCATTCAATCGGTAGGAGCGACGGACGGTGTGTACAAAGGACATAGACGTAGTTAATGCGAGCTGTTGACTCGCGCTTACTAGGAATTCCTCGTTGAAGACCAACAATTGCAATGATCTATCCCCATCAGGATGAAATTTTCAAAGATTACCCAGGTCTGTCGACCAAGGCTAGAGACTCGTTGAATACATCAGTGTAGCGCGCGTGCGGCCCAAAACATCCGAGGGCATCACAGACATGTTATTGCCACAAACTTTCATGGCCTAAGCGGCCATAGTCCCTCTAAGAAGCTGAACACGGAGGATGCCTCTGCATAGCTAGTTAGTAGGCTGAGGTCTCGTTCGTTAAATGAATTAACCAAATAAATCGTTCCACCAACTAAGAAGGGCCACGTACCACCACTCATAGAATCAAGAAATAGCTCTCAGTCTGTTAATCCTTACTATGTCTGGACATGGTAAGTTTTTCCGTGTTGAGTCAAATTAAGCCGCAGGCTCCACTCCTGGTGGTGCCCTTCCGCCAATTCCTTTAAGTTTCAGCCTTGCGACCATACACCCCTCGGAACCCAAAAACTTTGATTTCTCATAAGGTGCCGACGGAGTCAAAAAAGCAACATTCGTCGATCCCTGGTCGGCATCGTTTATAGTTGAGACTAGGACGGTATTTGATCGTCTTCGAGCCCCCAACTTTCGTTCTTGATTAATGAAAACATCCTCGGCAAATGCTTTCGCAGTTGTTCGTCTTTTATAAATCCAAGAATTTCACCTCTGACTATGACATACGAAAGCCCCTGACTGTCCCTCTTAATCATTACTTCGATCCCCAAGGCCAACACAATAGGACCGAAATCATGTAATGTTATCCCATGCTAATATATATAGAGTGAAGGCTTGCTTTGAGCACTCTAATTTCTTCAAAGTAACGGCGCCGAAGGCACAAAACCCGGCCAGTTAAGACCAGGAGCGCATCGTCGACAGAAGGGACGAGACGACCGGTACTCACCGTTAGGCGGACCGACAGGCCCATCCCAAGGTCCAACTACGAGCTTTTTAATTGCAACAACTTGAATATACGCTATTGGAGATGGAATTACCGCGGGTGCTGGCACCAGACTTGCCCTCCAATAGATCCTCGTTGAGGAATTAGATTGTACTCATTCCAACTACCAGAGTCAATGAGCCCGGTATTGTTATTTATTATCACTACCTCCCCGTGTCAGGATTGGGTAATTTGCGCGCCTGGTGCCTTCCTTGGATGTAGTATCCGTTTCTCAGGCTCCTTCTCCGAAATCGAACCCTAATTCTCCGTCACCCGTCACCACCATGATATGCCACTATCCTACCATCGAAAGTTGATATAGCAGAAATTTGATATGCCACTATCCCAATGCCGATTTCACTACAAAGAATTTAGGGATGTTGAGTTGGTTTAGTGAAAGCAGTTTTGATAACAGCGTCTTAGTTAATATAAATTTAAATTTAGTCGAAAATCAAACAACTTGTATAGGTGAAACAACAGAGACGGTTTTCCCAAAATTCATCTCTTCTTATGTATGTTTGAATTTCTGGGACATTTTACTAGATTTGGTAATAACTTTGTTTTTCATTTTTATTTAGGCGCCAAAGTTTGGCGGTCTAAATTTATTTTAGTTAGGTGCAAGTTTGCAATTTCTTAAACCCTAAATGTTGAGGCCAATTTGCAATTTCTCAAATCCTAAATGTTGAGATCACATAAGAGAGCTCTCAGCCCTTCCATTCCAAATAACCCCAGAAAACCTATTAAATATTAATTTTGCTACTCCTTGTCCTCAAACCTCAAATATCATTCCTCCTCAAGGTAATTCCCCTATCTCTCTTCATAGAAGAATTGAATTTCAGACATTATTCTCCAAAGATACTTAGCGAACTGTGTATCATGGGTCAACAACGAAATTCTCTCTGTTATTCTTTTAATTTTGTTTACCCCTTGATTATGTTAAATTTCCTCTGCTATATGACTTTTTCTTTCTTGTTAAGAATCTTGTCAATTTTAATAAATGAATTTTGTTGTTAATGTAGATTAGGTCAAAATTTTGGATCTAAAATGGTCGTACCATTTATGGCTATTAAAGATCAATTGTATCCTACTTGATTTTTTTTTGTAATACTTGAATTATGTTTTGTAAATTGTGCCATAACATGCTTCTTTTATCTGGCTGCAACAAATTGATTCTTGGGTAACTTCACTTCTCATGAATTTACCCCTATCTGCAAGTAAATTAACCTGAACATAGTTAGCCATAGCCATTTGGTCAACACAATAAATTGACAGACATGATATAAAGTTGCCCACAGAGAGTTTTTAGGGGCAATATCTTTGAACTCTTGAATTTCAATTTTATATCGAGCTGATTAAATGAGAGAGGTTGGATTGATTAATGGTATTTTTCTCCAGTGTCCCAAGTTCTTCCATCATTACAGCTTTCCACCTTAGATCATTCTTTGCTTCTTGCCAACATTTAGGCAACGAAGTAGAGTCTAATGATGCAATGAATGCTCGATAATTCGAAGAAATGTTAGAATAAGACAGGTAGTTGGCAATATCATGTTCATAATCATCAAAACGACTAGAAGCCTTACCCGCATTGATGCGAGAAGATCTCCTTAAGGGAGCAATAGGTGGTGGAGAGATCATGCCATCAGAGTCAGAGAGATCCGCATCAGAATCAGATTGATTCAGTGCGAGGGCAACATCTTCAAGAGTTGGAGCAGGAGTAGACGAGGGACTTGGTACAGGAGGCACAGGGCACGGTACAGGCACAGTACTGGACTTCTGATGTCTCCTTCTGTAGACTTGGAGCTCATTTTTCATTGTCTGCACTTAGAGCTCATTTTCCATTGTCTGCTGCTCCTCATGTTTAACATATGTATCTTCTTCATCTTCTGTATCGGAGTCACTGCTTTCTCCCCCTTTCGTCCAGTTTTTCACGACCGGGCATGGGACCGATCCGACCACCACAGATGGGCTTATTTTCTCCCCCTCACATCTAACACCCTCTGTGTTAGGTGTGTCACCAAACGCTGAACCGTCATCCGAAATGTCACCAAACGCTGAACCGTCATCCGAACCATAATATGGTTCCAGTTCTCTAAATGTAACGTCCATGCTTACAAACATCTTTCGCTCAACTGGGCTCCAATATGCGTATTCCTTCTGAGTTGCCGTGTACCCGACAAAGACACATTTAACCGCTCTAGGATCCAGTTTGCCAACTCCTGGCCTATTATCTTGGATAAAACAGACACGAACAGTGTACGTGGTTGCACCAGTAAGCATCTCCAACGGTGTCTTCCAGTCCAATACCTGAGAGGGCATTCTGTTGATGAGATAAGATGCCGTTAACACCGCCTGCCCCCATAAGTGTTTCGGGACATTCATAGCCAGCATCATCGTCCGTGCGACCTCCAGCAGGTGTCTGTTCTTCCGTTCGGCCACACCATTTTGTGCCGGTGTATAGGCACAGGAAGTTTGGTGTAGTATTCCATGAGTGGATAAATACTCAGCAACCTTCTTATTTGTATACTCCGTCCCATTGTCAGACCGTAAGCACTTAATTTTAGTGCCATATTGAGTTTCTACCCGGCGATGAAAGTCTCGAAATGCCTCAAAGACGTCACTTTTATTCTTCATAAGGTAGACCCATGTCACGCGAGTATAACAATCAATAAAGTGACGAACCATCGAAAACCGTTAATACCGATTGTAGGACAAGGGCCCCAGACGTCCGAATGTATTATATCAAATGCAGCTGAACTTTTACTTCCTGAACTCACATACGTGCTTCTAGTATGTTTTTCCAACTCACAAGCATGACAAAATAACTTCTCTTTATTAGCCCTTTGGTATAAGGACGGATACATTCGACTAATAATTTTAAAAGAAGAATGACCGACACACTGGTGGTGGAGTAGCAACTCATCTTCTACACTGCGCCGGGAATCCTCCGGTGGTGTGTCGGCTACAAGAGATGCCAATGCTTTGTCCAGCCCAGTCCTGTCCAAGTACCACAGCCCCTTATGCCATGTGCCAGTCCCTAGTCGTCGTCCTATCCCCTTCTCCTGAAAAGTCACCGTAGGAATGTCAAAGGAAACAGTACAGTTGTAGAAAATAATGGTTGGATGATTTTATTGATGGACTACTTCACTACTTATAGGGAGTCTAGCTCCTCTACATACTACATATTCCGATGTGGGACTAAAAGTCCCTTACTGACTCTCAACACTCCCCCTCAAGATGGGCGATAGATATTGATCATCCCCATCTTGTTACATAGCTTCGACAGACTTAGTGAACTAAGACCCTTAGTCAGACAGTCTGCAACTTGTTCTTCTGAGCGGACATGGTCAATCTTCAGTATCCCTTGTTCCAGCTTCTCCTTGATGAAGAATTGATCAATCTCGATGTGCTTCGTCCTGTCGTGCTGAACTGGATTGTTAGCTATACTTATTGCAGCTTGACTATCGCTCAGAAGACGTAGTGGTGCTCCCTTGTCTAGCTTCAACTCTGTCAGCAACGCTTTTACCCACAGCAACTCTGACACTCTCAGAGCCATTGCTCTGTATTCTGCTTCAGCTGTCGACCGTGCTACCACAGACTGTTTCTTGCTTCTCCATGAGACCAGATTTCCTCATACAAAAACACAGTATCCCGTGGTAGACCTTCTGTCGTCTATGCAGCTCGCCCAGTCTGCATCACAGTATCCCTCAACTTTTATGCGTCCATTCTTCTTGAACCATAGCCCCTTTCCCGGCGTTCCTTTCAGATATCTCAAGATCTGAAATACTGCTTCCATATGACCCTTTCTTGGATCATGCATGTAGCGACTCACTACACTCACCGCAAATGAAATATCAGGGCGAGTATGTCCCAGATAAATCAATCTCCCTACAAGTCTTTGATATCTTTCACGATCAACGGACTCTCCTGCTTCTGCTCCCAACTTGCACTTCTGGTCAATTGGAGTGACTGCTGCTTTGCATCCCAGCATCCCTGTCTCCTTCAGCAGATCTAGTGTGTATTTTCTCTGTGAGAGAACAATTCCTCGTTCGCCTTCACACACCTCGATACCTAGAAAGTACCTCATCGCTCCTAAATCCTTCACTTCAAACTCCTTCGCGAGTTTTGACTTCAGATTAGTGATCTCGACTTCATCATCACCTGTGATCACTATATCATCCACATATACAGCAAGTATAGTGATGTGGCCTCTTGCATGCTGGAGGAAGACCGTATGATCTACATTTGTTTGACGGTATCCCATGCCTGTAACAGCCTTTCTGAATCTGTCAAACCAGGCTCGAGGAGATTGCTTGAGCCCGTATAGCGACTTCTTCAATTTACACACCTTTCCTTGCGACGTCCCTCCGTTTGATTCCGTCGCGTAGCACCCTGGCGGGAGCTCCATGTATACTTCTTCTTGCAGGTCCCCATGAAGAAAGGCATTCTTCACATCCAGCTGGTACAGCTTCCACCCATAGTTCGCTGCAATGGAGACCAGAGTTCTCACGGTGCTCATTTTTGCTACTGGGGCAAACGTCTCATCATAGTCTATTCCATATGACTGTGTGAATCCTTTTGCAACCAACCTCGCCTTGTATCGCTCTACTTTTCCTTCTGGTGTCTCTTTCACTGTGTACACCCATTTGCATCCCACAGCTTTCTTCCCTTTGGATAATGGAACCAGCTCCCATGTCTTATTTTTCTCCAGTGCCCCAAGTTCTTCCATCATTGCAGCTTTCCACCTTGGATCTTTCTTTGCTTCCTGCCAACACTTGGGCAACGAAGTAGAGTCTAACGATGCAATGAAGGCTCGATAATTCGAAGAAATGTTAGAATAAGACAAGAAGTTGGCAATGTCATGTTCGTAATCATCAAAACGAGCAGGAGCCTTACCCGCATTGATGCGAGAAGATCTCCTTAAGGGGGCAATTGGTGGTGGAGAGATCATACCATCCGAGTCGGAGAGATCCGCATCAGAATCCGAGTGATTCAGTGCGGGGGCAACATCTTCAGGAGTTGGAGCTCCTTTTCCCTTGGCTGCTGCTCCCCCTGGTAGACGAGGGACCTGGTACAGTAGGCACAGGGCACGGCATAGGCACAGTACTGGACCTCTGTTGTCTCTTTCTGTAGACTTGGAGCTCCTTTTCCCTTGGCTGCTGCTCCCCCTGCGTAACATATATATCGTCTTCCTCATTCTCTGTATCTGAGTCACTGTGCTCTCCCCCTTTCGTCCAGTTTTCTACAACCGGACACGAAACCGATCCGACGACCACATTTGGGCTTATTATCTCCCCCTCACACCGAACACCATCGGTGTTAGGTGTGTCACCAAATGCTGAACCTTCATCCGAACCATAGTACGGTTCGAGTTCTCTGAATGTAACGTCCATGCTAACAAACATCTTCCGCTCGACTGGACTCCAACAGGCATATCCCTTCTGAGTCGTCGTGTAACCGACAAAGACACATTTAACTGCCCTAGGATCCAGTTTGCCAACGCCTGGCCTATTATCTTGGACAAAGCACACACATCCAAAAACCTTCGGTGGAACAGTGTACGTAGTTGCCCCAGTAAGCATCTCCAACGGTGTCTTCCAGTCCAATACTTGAGATGGCATTATGTTGATGAGATAAGAGGCCGTCAATATAGCCTGCCCCCATAAGTGTTTCGGGACATTCATAGCCAGCATCATCGTCCGTGCGACTTCTAGCAGGTGTCTGTTCTTTCGTTCAGCCACACCATTTTGTGCCGGAGTGTAAGCACATGAAGTTTGATGTAGTATTCCATGGGTGGAAAAATACTCAGCAACCCGCTTATTAGTATACTCCGTCCCATTGTCAGACCGGAAACACTTAATTTTAGCGCCATACTGTGTTTCCACCCGTCGATGAAAGTCCCGAAAGGCCTCAAGGACGTCACTTTTATTCTTCATAAGGTAGACCCATGTCACGCGGGTATAACAGTCAATAAAGGTGACGAACCATCGAAAGCCGTTAATTCCGGTTGTAGGACAAGGGCCCCATACGTCCGAATGTATCATGTCAAAAGCAGCTGAACTCCTATTCCCCGAGCTCACATACGAGCTTCTAGTATGTTTTCCCAACTCACAAGCATCACAAAATAACTTCTCTTTATTAGCCCTTTGATATAAGGACGGATACATTCGACTAATAACTTGAAAAGAGGAATAACCGACACGCTGGTGGTGGAGGAGCAAGTCGGCTTCAACACTGCGACAGGAAGCTTCTGGTGGTGCGGCTGCGACCAAGGATGCCAATGCGTTGTCCAGTCCAGTCCTGTCTAAATACCACAGCCCCTTAAGCCATGTGCCAGTCCCAAGTCGTCGTCCTGTCCCCTTCTCCTGAAAAGTCACCGTAGGAATGTCAAAGGAAACAGTACAGTTAAGATCAAGTATAATGGCACTAATGGATAGAAGATTGACAGGAAAAGATGGAGCATGTAAGACATTGGTTAGAGTGATGGAATGGGTGCATGCGACAGTGCCTTTACCCACTACAGGGCTGGATGTACCATCAGCGGTCTGAATACTCTTCGGCAATGGTAGGTGAGTATAGTCCTGAAACGCACCACGGGATCCCGTGACATGGCGAGATGCCCCAGAGTCCATTATCCATCCTGGCTGATGGACAGATGCAAGAGCACGTGCAGGATTACCGGTGCTGGTTTGGGCAAAACAAGTGATGAGATCCCCCGAGGTAGAAGACGCCCCAGGACTGTCGGCCGAACCCAGCTTTGTGCCTCGCAACTTCTCAAGGAATTCCCGCTCAAGCGGGGTTATTTCAGCCAGTTGATTCTCTCCCCCTTCCTCCACCATATTCGCTTTGTGTCCTCCCCGTCTACCAGCATATCCTCCTCTACTACCACGTCGGCCGCCACGACCCCGTCCTCGATCAGTAGACTGACTTCGCAAGGGTTTTGGACAAAATCGGATGTAATGTCCGGAGTCACCACAATTGTGACAAACACCACCAACAGATGGAGGTTGATTGAAGGCAGCAAGGGCAGACTTTTCAACCTCGGCTCGCTCCCCCTGGTAGGAGCCCTTGTTGGGCATCAACTTCAGTCGAGCTTCTTCCTGTGTCATGACGGCAATAGCTTCTTCCAAGGTCGGAAGCGTGGGTTGGGATAGGAGGATATTCCGTCTCTGCTCAAACACAGGGTGTAGTCCCTTCAGGAATTTCATCATACGATGCCTCGAAATGTAAGCCAGGAACGTCTGAAAGTACTTAGCGAACGCCGGTTCGACTTGTGCATCTTCCATCCCAAGAGGATCATAATGATCCAGATCAGACCAGTACTTCTTCAACAGGGCTGCGTACTCAGATGGTACGTTCGTTTTGGGTCACCCTATCGAGTTCATCTTGTAGTTGAAAGACCCGCATAGGGTTGCCCGAGCCGGAGTACATATCTTTTAGAGTCCGCCATATATCCGCAGCAGCCTCCATTACCTCGACATTGCCCGACACCTGGTCGGTTAATGAGGCAGTCAACCACCCAGCTACTACGTTGTTGACAATCTCCCAAACATCAAACTCCTTTGCGAAGTGATCGGCTGGCGCCTTGGCTTGGCCAGTGACATAACCAACCAAGCCACGTCCCTTCAGCGTCCGCATCGCCTGCCGCGACCACTTCAAATAGTTAGACGTTCCTTCCAACTTCGTCTCCAGCTTCTCCAGCTTCCCCATTTTGTAAGGTGACGGATCCACATCAGTATGGATCACACGTGGGATTGCCTCGGTTAATCTCTTTGATAAGATATCATCAACCAAGGCCTTCATCTTTTCTGCCGTCAGTTTGCCACTGATCGAATCCATGGCGTCTTCAACTGTGAACCCTATTCGTCGTTCTTCTTCGTCGTCGTCGGAGTCTGCAACTGACCCAACTTCGTCATCTTCGTCGTCTACGTCGTCTTCTTCAACGCCAGAGACTTTACTAATGTGCTACTAACTTGGCCATCACCGGCGCGCGCATGTAAAGTGAACACGTCAGGACACCAGAGAAGACATGATCAGCCTCTGTATAGATCCCGATGTGAAGAAGGAATAACAAAGAAAGCATTTGTTAGTTCCAAACGGTGCAATCTAGGAACAGAGTCGGTGCAAATAAAGTATTTGACAGCCGTTTTTTTTTCTTTTTTTGTATTGAAAGACGGCTAGGGTTAGGGTTAGGGTTTGGATAGGGCTGCTAGGGCTAGTGTTAGGGTTTCCATTGCAGGATTGGGAGAGGGAGGAGGGGGCGGAAGGGTGCTGGAGCGGGAGGGTGCTGGAGTGGGAGGGGGGGCGGAAGGGTGCTGGTCGGGGGGAGGGGGGCGGAATTTTGCTGGTCGGGGGGAGGGGGGGCGGAAGGGTGCTGGTCGGGGGGGGGGGGGGGGTGGTCGGGGGGTATGCTGCTGCTCCGGGGGGGGGTGTCGGGGGGGGGGGGGGGGGGGGCTGCTGCTCCGAGGGGGGTATTAGGGGGGGCCTGCTGCTTGGGGGGGCTGCTGCTTGGGGGTGGTCGGGGTGGGGGATCGACTAAAATTTTTTTTTTTTTTTGTGGAGAGAGAGAGTTATGGCTCTGATACCATGTAGAAAATAATGGTTGGATGATTTTATCGATGGACTACTTCACTACTTATAGGGAGTCTAGCTCCTCTACATACTACATATTCCGATGTGGGACTAAAAGTCCCTTATTGACTCTCAACAACAGTTAAGATCAAGAATAATAGCACTAATAGAAAGAAGATTGACAGAAAAATACGGAGCATGTAAGACATTGGTGAGAGTGAGAGAAGGGGTGCATGCGACTGTGTCTTTACCCATGACAGGGCAGGAGTTACCATCAGCAGTCTGAATGCTCTCCGACGTCGGTAGGTGAGTATAGTCCTGGAACTCACCGCGGGACCCCGTGACATGGCGAGATGTCCCCGAGTCCATATTCCAACTTGGTTGGTGGACAGCTGCTGCTAGAGCACGCGCAGGAATACCTGTGCTGGTTTGGGAAAAGCAAGTAATGTGGTCCTCCGAGGTAGATGACGCCCCATGACTGTCGTCCGAATCCAGCTTCGTGCTGCATAACCTCGCGAGGAACTCCTTCTCAAGAGAGGTTAACTCAGCCTGGTGATTTTCTCCCCCGTCCTCCGCCAGATTAGCTTTGTGTCCTCCAGAATAATGTCTCATTCTACCAGCATAACCGCCTCTACCACCTCGACATCCTCCGCGGCCCCGTCCACAATCACTCGACTGACTGTGCAGGAGTTTTGGACAAAATCTGATGTAATGTCCTGAGTCACCACAGTTGTGGCAAACACTGGCCACAGAGGAAGGCTGATTGAAGGCGGCAAGGGCAGACTTGTCAACAGCGGCTTGCTCCCCCTGGAAAGAGCCCTTGTTGGGCATCAACTTCAAGCGAGCCTCTTCTTGTGCCATGGCAGCTATGGCTTCTTCTAAGGTTGGAAGCATGGGCTGTGCTAAGAGTACATTCCTTCTATGCTCAAACACATGATTAAGACCCTTTAAGAACTTCATCATCCTTTTTCGCGAAATATAATCAAAGAACTTTTGGAAATGTTTCGCAAATACTGGTTCGACTTGGACATCTTCCATCCCAAGAGGATCATAGTGATCCAGATCAGACCAGTACTTCTTCAACAGTGCTGCATACTCAGAGATGGTGCGGTCGTCCTGGGCCACTCTATCAAGTTCATCCTGCAGTTGGAAGACCCGCATAGGATTGCCTGAGCCTGAGTACATATCCTTCAAAGTCCGCCATATATCAGCAGCAGCCTCCATCGCCTCTACATTGTCCGACACCTGGTCGGTCAAGGAGGCTGTCAACCATCCAGCCACAACATTGTTGACAATTTCCCAAATAGCAAACTCCTTTGAGTATGGATCATCTGTTGCCTTGGTTTGGCCATTGACGTAGCCAACCAAGCCACGTCCCTTCAGCGTCCGCATGGCCTGCCGTGACCATTTCAAGTAGTTGGATGTTCCTTCCAACTTCGTGTCCAGCTTGTCCAGCTTTTCCATTTTGTAGGGTGACGGATCCACATCAGTATGGATCACACGTGGGGTTGCCTCGGTTAATTTTTTTGATAAAATATCATCAACCAAGGCCTTCATCTCTTCTGCTGTCAGTTTACCACTGATCGAATCCATGGTGTCTTCAACTGTGATCCGTCGTCGTCGTCATCTTCGTCGACTTCGTCGTCGTCGTCTTCGTCGTCGACGGCGGCTTCGTCGTCGTCGTCTTTATGTAAAGTCTTCAACAGAGACCTTACGAATGAGCTGTTAACGTGGCCAACACCGGCGCGCGCATGTAAATCCTAATTTGCAGATCGGGAACGGAAAACAAATAAAGCATTTGTAGTTCCGGAGAACGTAATCTAGGAACAGAAGGTGCAAATAACGTATTTGACAGCCATCCGTCGTCGAATAACTGCCCACATAATCTCTCTCAAATTAGGGTTTTGTTTTTTTTGTTTTTTTGTTTTTGAGAAAAAAGGGGGGTTCGGCAGCAGTGGGGTCGGAAGAGGGAGGGAGGGGCGTCGGGGGGGGGGGGGGGGGTCGGCAGCAGGGGGCAGCAAGGGGGGGTCGGCAGGGGGGTGGGGATCGGCAGGGGGCGTCGGGGGGGGGGGGGGTCGGCAGGGGGTGGGGATCGACAGGGGGGCGTCGGGGGTGGGCAGGGGTTAGGGGGGTCGGCAGGGGGTGGGGATAGGGATCGGCATTGGGCCGAGCCGGGCCGCCCAAGCCCATAAAGTACGGGCTCGGGCCAGGCTCGGGCCGATTTTTTTTTGGCCCTAAAGAAATTTCGGGCCGGGCTTTAATACTATTTATGAAGCCCAAGCACGTCCATAAGAGTCGGGCTTTTCGGGCCAAGTCGGATCGGACCGGACTAGTTCTATAAAAATTGATAATTTGCATGTTTTACTCTTTTAGAATTTATAACTAAAATAGTATATCGACCAATGATAACGATTTTTTCTGATACCCACAGAAAAATAATAATATCTAACCTGCTAACAGCCGTTGATGCATGTTGCAGCTGTGTCATCATAAGATGGCGGCCCAAGTTTGCAAATAACAGCACCAAATGTGAGCATGCATGAAATCTATGAGGACCTCATGTGCTCTCTCTCTCCATTACTAATGTACAGAACATAAAGTAAAGAGAACTTTCTGTAAACCGAGATCTCCTAAGAAGGCTACAATTTCACTTGATCATATATTTTAATTCATTGAGAGAGAGTGAGACTCAGAAAGCGGAAAGAATTATTATGCCACTGAGAAATCTCAAAACCGTTGTAGTGATACGAATGTCCGTTGGGGTGTACGGATTATCATTTGGCCTTGGGTCGGGCTCGGACGGATGCATAGTCCAACTTTGTATCGGACGGGCTTCGGGCCGGGCTCACGGATGCATAGCCCAAGCCCGGCCCTACACTAATATGGATCGGGTCGGGCTACCCTAAGACCGGGCTCTATCGGGCTTTGGCCCATCGGGCCGGGCGGACTTTTCGGACGCCCATGGGCTTCGGGCCAAATGATGATCCCTAGGTGGGGATCAGCAGGGGGGCGTCGGGGGGGGGGGGGGGGGGGGGGGGGGGTGGAAAAAAAAAATTTTGTGGTTATGACTCTGATACCATGTAGAGAATAATTGTTGTGTATTTTTTATTGATGGGCTACTCCACTACTTATAGGGAGTCTAACTCCTCTTCATATTACATTTTTCCAATGTGGGACTAAATCCCTTATTAGTTCTCAACAGTATCATACTAAAACATTCCAGGTTGTGACCTTTACTTTCGATCCTAACTGAGAGTACTTACTCCCCCAGTATCATCCCATATTGCTCCTTCCTGTGAATTTCAAGATAATATTCTGATCTTGATGACATGGAACTTAGGTTGTAAGACTTACATTCTAGTAGGGGTGTAAACGAGTTGGATGGACTTGAACGGTCCATTGTCCGTGTTCGGTCCAAAAATAAAAATGAGTTCGGACGGACGGACACGGACAGTCCACTCTTCAAGTTCGGACCGGACGAACATGGACAACCACTGTTCGTTAACTCAATCGGACGGTTCGCGGACAAATTAAATATATTACCAAAAGTTGTTATTTTATCAAGATATCTTGATAGTTGGTACAAAAAATCAAGTTGAAAGGTAATACAATTAAAGGTTATAGAATACAATAAACAATGGTAAATGGTCAACAAAAATCCAGACTGAACAACCAAAAATTGATGCAAAACGAAAATGATATGACATAATTGATGCAAAACCAAAAGGAGTCTCCACTATCGGATGGTTCACGGATAAATTAGGACCGGACATGAATATGACCGTGTCCGGGTCCCATTTTTAAACGGACCTTTAAAAATGTCCAAATTATGTTCGTTAATTCAATCGGACGGCCTGCAGTCGAACCATTTATCGAGCCGGACTCGTACGGACAACGGACAGCTTTGTCCACTTTACAGCCCTACGTTCTAGAGATTTTTTAGTAGCTTCATGGTCTAGTAGCTAAGTCCACTGTTTTGCATGTTGTGTATCGTAGTATTTCAAATTCTCTACTGCTAATATGTCATCATCACGTCTTAAAGAGTATTCAACAATTTTGCCAATGGAGTGAGATGGTAATCCAAAGTCTGATTGACAAGTAAAAAAGTGAATGTTGAATATGGCTTGTGTTCATCTACGGGGTGCAACGGACGCCATTCGAGAAATCGGATAAGTCCGGAACAAGAGTGTACTTATAAGCAGTGTACTTATAAGCAGATTAGTGACAATCGTGGCCATCAGGTCATTGATGTCTTCATATGAAGTATGCTAACTTGCCTAATTAGCTTTATGGTATAATTTTCTGAAGTTTGAGCATACATGAAAGGGAAAATGCTAAGTCCAACTTTCTTACCATCTCTCTTTTCCACCCACCTCTTACACATGGGTCCCACCGGAGGCCATCGAGCTCCGCCCCTAAGAGCTCGGTACGAGGGAGAGGTCGCCGTGCGAAGCAACCCACGGGGCGACACGCGACCCGACGCTACCGCCAGCAGCCATCGTAGCGCGTCCACCGCATCGTCGTAGGCGAGGGGGAGGCGGTGCTTCGAGGACAGGCGGTAGTGGAGGGAGACCACGAGCGTAGAGAGCGCGGCGTTAGCGCGCTCACAGAAGGAGGGAGACCACGAGCGTAGAGGAGGAAGTCCGGGTTGCGGAACCATTCGTGGAGGCCGAGCTCGTGGAGGAGATGGACGTCATGGTGGAGGTTGGTCGGAGGCGGAGCCGTAGGTGGTGGAGGTGGAAGCTGGGGGGGTGGAACATTTGGGATTTTTTTTTTTTTTTCCTGCTGTGAAGAGCTGAAAGAGGAGAGGAGGAGGAGACGTTGGGAATTGGGTCGTGTGTGGAGAAAGAGAAACACAGCTCAGAAAAGTGTGTTTTCGTACTCTCCAAAAACTGCGTTTGAGCCGTCGGTTTTCGAAAAAAAAATTAAACGTTGTTTTGGAACTGTTACTTTATAACGTCTAACCAAACAGACCTCACTCACGTCGAGTGGCTCGGTTGCACATGTCTAGGGCATACAACAAGGTTCCAAAAAAAATATTCTAAACATATTTCTTTTTTTTTTTGAACAGTTCCTAAACATATTTCCTCTTATATAAAACCAATTCAAACCATCTCATGTATTTTTCTATATATTAATTTAATATTTTATTTTAAAATTATACATTAATTTTTTGATGGAAGTGTGAAGAGAATCGCTCACCTAAGAAACTTCCAAACAAGAACGAACGCAAGAGAACCTGTATGAAAAAACAAACTTAAATATATTTTCGACATAAATTAACATTGACAGAATGCACAAAACATTGAGCTAAAAATGCTTTAAAAATGGAGAACCAAAATATCACCTCTACAAATTATTTTTTTAATCCAAAATAATAGATGAGTTGCAAGATATTTATACACCTTACTTCACTCTCCTCTCTCCCATCTCCCCATGAGTTTTGCATGAATAAAGTTTTGCAAGGTATTATATTTAAATAAGTCTTTTTAAATCCTCCGAAGTGGAATGTGTCATAGAGCCAGCGGCAGAAGGGGTCTTCGAGGGAGCCGGAGAGGTGGATCTAGAGGTGGGAGGAGCAAGGAGTGGAGGGGGCGGCACCACCCGGCGGTTAGAGTTAGGGTTTCGGATGGGAGAGGGAGAGGACGTGGAAGCGACGAAGACGATGGTGTCATGAGGAAGATGGAGGAATGGGAATGGTTAGGGTTAGGGTTTGAAGTCGGCGTGGATGCGACGACGGCGGTCGTGGTGGTCGGAGGAGGAAAGGAGAAAGGATTTGGCAACCTTGCAATTAAATACCATAAACTATTTCTATTTGTATATTGTTACCACAAATTATTAAAATTAGCAAATTTAATATCATATACCATAGTAACTAAAAAAAATTTGGTTATCATGAAGTTATTTTTAGTTTGCAAATTACTATTTTACGCCCTTAACAGTAATGTATTTCCCAATATTAAATTATAAATATGAAAAACTTCAGATTATTTATCACTTATAATATAGTCTTAGAAAAATCATTTAAAGTCAAATGTCTAATCGTGAATTTTTCCAACTTCAATATGAATATTAGACTAGCCATTCCAATAAATCACATTAAACCTCCCAAAGTGTAAAAAAAAAATTATGGATTACCTCCCAACTAAGTTATTTTTTACAAAAAATTAGGAATTCGTTTGTTCTAAATTTAAAAAACTCGATCATTAATTAATAGTCATTGGATTGCATGCATCTCATTTCTTAGTTTTTTTTAAATAACTTAAACAGAAAAAATCAAGGACATAAATGCAAAAATCATAACACATGTCATAACTATATTGGAAGTTCCTGTTTGAGTTCATGTAGAAACCTTTTTTTTTTAACTTTTTCTTGCCTTCTGTTTTCATATCAAACATTCAATTTGAATGTCTGGATTACCCTGGGCTTGAATATTTTAATCACAATTACAATTAAAAATTAACATCACATTCTAATTCTGACAATAAATAGAAAAGCTCGTGGTGGTTCCAATAATGATGTGTTTGGTTGCTTACAAATGGTATAAGTGTGAAAATAAAAAAGCCATAAAATGCATCCGCATTACATATACAAGCTTTTCGAGTTACAATAAGATGTTTGTTTCGGTCAATTTTGTTCCTTTGAAGTGATCTTTAAATTAGTTTTTTTTTTGTTTGGTTATAAATGATAAGTGGACACGGAAGGGAGTGACATGGTAGTTTCTTCGTTTGGTTGAAAGTGAGAGTTATGAGGTGCGGTCACCTTATTTGAAAAAAATGGTATGTTTACCACCCAAATTTACAAATCCTAATAAATCAACACACAAAGCCGCAAACTAAACACAAGAATGGGACATAAGTTATTCTATCACTTCATTCTTATAAAATTGTTATATGTGACCATAAATATATTAGAATAACAAGTTACAATTAATGGAAGGATACCTGAGTCATGTTTGGAGCAAATACCATGGCAATGTTTCTTGCGTTCATCTTGTTCACCTCCTCTTCTTCTACAACGTCAGCCATGAGATTGACTACCCACTTGACAAGTGCAAATTGCATAGGGGGGAGTAGCTTCACAAGCTCGACGCAGTCCTCTTCGTTCTCGCACTGAAGAACTTGCCCGGGGGAAAGGCTATCCAGTACCCCTACCGGAAGCTCTCTGAACCAGGCCTGTGTACATTAAGCATTCAGTTGTTTTCATCAGGATACACCTAAGAATCTCTGCAATATAAACCATAAAACATAATCTATTGATCTTGCAAATCAAAAGTGTTGGGATTTCGTGTCCCCATGGAACCAGAGTTCAGTGTGAGGCTTACTACTTTAGTGTCTAATGGCACCCCCACTATAGCGCTCAAACGTTTTTTTGACATCATAACTTTCCACTGTTTTGACTTCATAAATTTCTGTTTTGAAGCAACTTACGTCAATTTTGAAACACATTGAAACTATTTCAAAAGCATATCTCGTAGTACAATTTAAATACTTATATTGCCAGATTTTATTTAAAGTGGGCCCAATGTGCTTCAAAATTGACGGAATATGTTTCAAAAGAGCAATTTATAAAATTTGGGTGCCAAAATCGAGGAGTGGAAAGTTAATGTGCGAAAAACGTCCGAGCTCTATAGTTCACTGTGAGAATTCCGTGTCCCACTAAACCACAGTTCACTGTGAGATTTAGTACTTTAGTCAAGGTTATTCAGTACGATAACAACAACAACCAGAAGAAAGCCTTAATCCCAAATTTTTGGATGTTTGAATCCTCTCCTTCCATTCGGCTATCTTAGCCCTCTAAAAGAATAAGGCTATTCAGTAAAGATACAAAAAAGAAAAATGTTCTTTTTCTGTATATTAGCACAAAGAACTGTTGTATCCATACCTTTATTAGACCTGCCAAACAGTGAACATCTATATCATCTGGTATGATGCCTTTGTTCAGCTGGTTTCTCAAATCTTTCTCCTCGCTGTTCTCTGGATTTATGCGAAATATTCCTTCAGCCTGCGATGAGCACGTACAGTATATGGAGATTACAACATAGCAAAACATTTGCATCTAATACACATTTTTTTGTGTGCGTTGTGTCGAGAGTGTCGCCACCTTAAGTCCTCCTTGTGAGTACAACCTTTCCTGCATTAGCAACAAAATTGTCGGCACACTGTTGCCTTTGGAATCGAAACCACATTGCATCAGTTCGGCAGAGACACCAAACACACTTGCACTGCATCAGAAGCAATTCAATCTTAAGCAACAATTTTAAGTAGCGGATATCATCACAAAACGTTTGAATGACTTTACTTGAAAGGTAAGAACAATTTATCTGCACTATTGATATGCAAAATTTCTGTATATGCCCAAAATGGAGCTTTGATGATGCGAGGGTGTGTTGGAATAATATAAATATATTCAACCCTTGGTGAAGGTTAATTCACGCAAGACTACAACTTTTTTACAGAATCCATTTAAAATGTGTGCCAAGAAGATTGTTCTGATATTATGTTAAAATCTTTGTCGTTGTACTAAAACTCTAAAATTGTAATGACAGTTGAGGGTTATATATTAACCGTAATGTCCCGGAAGAATTCGATAGGGGAATAAAAATATTAACTAGGAATAATGCAGCTGGTCCATCAATTTCCTTATGTGTCTAGAAAAGGATGGACCATTTATCCCTATATTCCAGTAGTTTAGATCTCAAAAGAGACAAGAATACATAAGGATTAAGAGGATAAGTTGAAGTCTATGAATATCTTATCAGGGCCGGGGCAGAGGGTGGATCAGCTGAGCAACCACCCCAGGCCCCTCAATAGGCAAGGCCTAGTCTAGATAGCCCTTGCAACGGGAAGGCCCAATTAAAGACTCTAGATCCACTTAAGTAATACTCCGTATTAATGACTTTAGTAGGAATGTGACCCAAAGAGAGTCTACACCCACTTATACATAGTAAGTTTTAGTAACCAAAATGACAATAACACGGTTCAAACCAAATATTATCAAGAAATGCATTGCGAGAACCATTATCACGAGACCAAATAATTCACTTGTTATTTTTTCCAAATATCTTTTATTATTGTAATAGTTTGTCATTTTGTCTCCAAATAATCTTGTTTTTACCTGTTAGAAAAACGTCAGTAATCTTACTCAACTAGTTACTTTTTTTTGTTAATTTTCTATTAGAAGATTTTATTTGTTAAACTGTTTGAAAAATAATTGGTATCCGAGAAAAAAAAAATCCATAAAATTTGTTTAGAAAAACATGGTGTTTTCTATTTACCCGTTCAAGAGCCTCATTTTCAATCCCATCCTAGGTCCCGAGAATTCTCAGAGGACCTTCATGTGTCCTAAGGCTCTATCCGGGCCTCCGAAATATCTACGAAACTTTAGCTAGGGATCACGGAACTCCAAGGTTGTTGCAGCGTTTGTATCGTGTCAGTGTCCACACACACGTATATACTATACCAGACACGACATAGATACATTCCTAGATTTACTAATTATTATTAATGATCCCAATCTATCTAAAGATGGGGGAGGTTTGGTTACCTAGCGCTCGGCGCCGAGCAGGAGACTTCGAGCTCGAACTCGACCGGGAGGCCGAGGAAGCCTTTGAACCGGTCGAACGTGACGTGGGCTACATGCTGCACCTCCGTAGGCCAGCCGATGTCCGACACCACATCCTCCTCCCGGAAGCTCACCCTGCAGTAGACCATCGATTTCCTGATGGTTGCCATCAGCAGTGCCACCATGGACAGCTGCTGCTGCTGCTGCTGGCTCTCACCTCTCGCTTTCTTCCCACCACCACCACCGCCGCCTCTGCAGCCACTGGAGGCCACCACCACTCCTGTCATTCTCTCTTTCGATTTGCTTCTCTCTCTTGAAAGTGTCAGTTTGAGACTTTTGAGTATGTAGTTGGACTAGATCTGGATCAAGTGGAGGAGTTCAAACGGCTACTTTAGTTCAAATTTTTAAGGCTTACTACCACACACTACACTTTTAGCCTGTAGCAGAGTGGAAATGCCCATGGGACGCTGCTGAAATATCAGGAATGCCACTGGTTTTAATTTGTCTTTACTTTTAGGCCTCGTTTGTTTACCTAGGGAAATGAAACCAATTACTTGACATTTTCTTTCTTTGAAAAATTAAGATTTTTATTGATTTTTTTTTTTCGATATTTGAAAATGCCAAAAAATTTGGAAAAAAAAAATAAATATTTTATTCTGGGTAAGTGATTTTTTGCTTGGATGGATGGATGAAATTACTTTCTTCTCTTATTTTCCTTCCACTGGGAATCACTTTTCTTTCCTCCTCAATTCCTTTGGCATCCAAACATAAGAAAGTAATCACTTTCATTTCTCACCCCGAAGATTCCGCGAACCAAACGAGGCCTTATTTTTGGTAATTTCTAAAAGGTACTCCACATTAGCCCAGGACTGTCCATTAGGACTGCAAACAAAGTTGACAGTCCTAACATTAAAGATGACCGGTAATTTAAAGTTGGCAGTCCTAATATTAAGGAGAACTGTCAACTTCGTTGACAATCTATTTTAATATTTAAATTCTTTAGAATTGTTAACTTTAATTGGCAGTCCTAGAATTGGACTGTTCTGAAGTAAAATATAAAATGTCTTTAGAAATTACCTTATTTTTCTTTCTGTGCTTCTTTGTTCTTTTTTGATGATTGTTCCTTCCTTCTTTTGATGAGAGCTATGGGGCTATGGATCTGGGTTCTGGAAACCCCTTCCCTCGTGTCCGTCATCAAATGTATGTAGTTCTGAAATCTATTGGGGTTCTATTTTGTTAATGAATTAATAATATATTATTTTATAGCGATTGTTCTGCTACGTAAAGACAAATTGTTCCCCAACATTATTGGACGGAAGTGTGATTATTGTTATTGTATGGTGATAAAATACTTCTCGTGGCCCTTTGGGAATTGTTTGCACGAACATCCTCGACTCCCAATGGCATGTGATTGTGAGCTAAATGTGGTCGTGCAAGGCTGGAGGTTTGTCATCCCGGCCCACAATGTGATGAGCAAGCGATAATGTCAAGATAAAGAAGATAAACTAAACAATTATTCAACAAACTATCGTGCAATATGCATAGGAAAACATTGTTATTGTCGGGACACAATTTTTCGATAGAAAACTGAGAATTCGTAACAATTGTAAAAACAATCGTTATTACGTAACACTTTACAGAAGGTACGTAACATAAATTTCACTAATGCAACACTTCACAGAAGGGGCACAGATTTCTACCAACGGGAACTCTTCACCGAAGGTGCGCTAATAGAATTCTGATAATCGAAGAAGGTGATGCAACACTTCACAGAAGGTGCACAGATTTCTACCAACGCGAACACTTCACCGAATGTGCGCTAATAGAATTATGATAAATGAAGAATGTGACAGGCGAAAGATGAAAAAACTCCTACTGGGGTGAATGATCACCGTTGCTCAAAGTTTTATTCGCCCCACACGAATAGCTTCCAGGAACCAGCAAGTTCGTCGGAGAACTTGGAACACTCTTGCTCTTCTGACTCCTCAGATGAACACGAACTCCCTTGCAAAACTCAACGCTGGTACAATACCTCTCTTCTCTCTCACAGCTTCTAAACACTTGTAAACTTTCTGTCTACTACCTGTGTATTAGTTTTCCACCGTGAGAGAGAAGGAGGAGACCTTATATAGGCCCCTGCAACAACTGCCCGGTTAGCACAATGTTAGGGACGTGATAATAACCACCCCGAACATGGAGCAACCGCTCTGAACATGCAAAGATACGTTCTGCAGCAAATTGCGCCACTCGCATAACCAGCGTGATTTGCACATTACGCACACTACGCACACTGCGTACGTTGCGTACACTGCGCACTCTACGCACGCTGCGCACGTTGCGCACACTACGCATACTGCGCGTACTGGATTGCGTAACTGGGCCGACGTAACTGGGCTCGCGTAACGAGGCCCGCGTAACATGGCGCGCGTAACTGGGCTCGCGTAACGGGCCGCATAACTGGGCTCGCGTAACGTGGCCGCGCAAGTGGCTCGCGTAACGAGCGCGCAACTTAAGCGCACTATGCGCCTAGCGACGATGCTGACGTGCTAAGTGCAAAGTGCGCCAACAAAATGCCACATTACGCCTCATGAGCCCTTGAGCCCGAGCCCGAGCCCGAGTCCGTGTCCGAGTCCGAGTCCGAGTCCGAGTCGCTAAGCCCCTATGGGGCTTAGCTCCCATGGAAATAAATTTTCCAAGAGCAAAAAGCTAGAAGCTTACCATGGAGCTTTATTCTTACCTCTTAATAAAATCACCCACATGGTTCCCACCTTTGGATCACCACCCATGTGCACATCCCAACAATACATAGAAGCCTATATATGTTGAGATACCACATGGTGCATTTCCGATGTGGGACTAAAACTTCACTAAGCATGTAGAGAACAAGTTCTCTACATGTCAAGAATACAAATGCCCCAACAATCCCCCATATATCTCAATAT
Source organism: Iris pallida (assembly GCA_029216955.1). Lineage (NCBI taxonomy): Eukaryota > Viridiplantae > Streptophyta > Magnoliopsida > Asparagales > Iridaceae > Iris > Iris pallida. The sequence continues at coordinate 8,259,349 of JANAVB010040820.1, read as the reverse complement.
ATATGGGTTCGAGTGTTCCCCACAGTGACTATCCATCATGCATTAGAAAAGATGTCGCGATGACTTGAATCTTCCCGCATGGGTTAAACAACAGACTATAATACAAGAATGGACTAAGCCTTGAATTCTGCACCATAGCTAAAGTTGTTCCCACTCACATAATATAGTCACATGTGCTTCTGGCTATGCACATTAAAGGCCCTGTGCCAGCCTGGTTTCAGTGTATACTTTTGGGCGTTTACAAGTTTACCCTCAAGAGACGGCCTGATATCTCTGTCCATACACTATAGGTGAGTTCATTATAAAGAGACATGGCATGGAACGCTTTACGCTCCCCTTGCGGTGCTACGCCGCTATGACATGGCCCGAAGCCAAGGCATTACCCCTCCCTGGGAATCACCTCATATTTGGAAACCTTTGTAGTGTTATACTACTGTAGCATGAGGCAACTGCCTCTTTGTAGTGCCAAACTATCCAGCATGAAGCCTTAGGCTCCCTTGCGGTGTTACGCCGCAACGACATGGCTTGCAAGGCCGAGGCTTTATCCCTAACCGGGTACCTCATCGTGGTGTCGTGCCACTGTAACATGAGAAACTCCTCCTCTTTGTAGTGCTGACTACACCCCTCTTTATTTTTAACATACACCATTAGGCTAACTGCCTATTTGCGGTGCTACGTCGCTGTGACTTGGCCTGCAAAGCTGAGGCTTTATCCTATTCTTGGGCAGCACCCACATATAGGAACCTCATCGTGGAGTCACCCCACTGTAGCATGGAGTTTCACTCCTTGTAGTGCTGCTCTACCGTGCTTCCGGTAAAGCACACCAGGCATTCACTCTGCCTGAGAACTCATTAAGGCAATTAAGCCAACCTTCCCACAGGAACCGTTTTTCGCAGAAAATAACATTAGACAACAGTGGTTATAGGTCCGTAACCTCTCCATGCCCAATAGAACATATACCCACCGTTCCTGATATTCTTCCAGTTAATGGTCCTCCCTTGAACCAAAAGCTAGATGCCTAGTAGATAAATCCTTGAACTAATAGCATAAATCTTTATGGTAGGAATACAATAACTAATATCAGAATGCCTTCAAGCCCATTTTACATGCTGAGTCATCGACCAGCTGGCGCTTGAGGCCCTTGGTGAACGGATCCGCCAGGTTTTCCTGACTCCGAACATCAATCACTGCAATTACACCTCTCTTAATAAGATCGTGTACTGTCCTGTGCTTTAACCGCACAGTCCTCTTCTTTCCGTTGAAGAGGTCATTTGATGCCACCGCCGCAGTCGCCTGGTTGTCGCAGTATATCGGTATTGGCGGTATTTGCGCCCCAACCACTGGAAGATCATGCATGAGCTTCCAAAGCCATTCTGCTTCCTCGGCTGCGGTGTCAAGTGCAAAGAAATCAGATTCTATGGATGACCGCGAGAGCATTGTCTGCTTCTTCGACATCCATGATATAGCAGCTCCACCCATTGTGAAAATATATCCACCTGTGGACCTCTCGCTCTCCAAATCTGAGCACCAGCTGGCATCACTGAAGCCTTCCACTACCTGCGGATCTCCGCTGTAGTACAGTGTATATGTCTGAGTTTTCTTGAGATATCTCATAACCCGTTTCACAGCCTTCCAGTGTTCAACACCAGGGTTGCCCGTGAAATGATTCAGCATTCCCACCGCGAAAGCTATGTCAGGCCTTGTGGCAGTAGTAGCATACATCAAACTCCCGATTACGCTTGCAAACTCCAGCTGCCTGACGTTTTCCCCTGAATTATGCTTCAGCTTCAGATCACACCTGTATGGCGTATCGATCCCTGAAAGATCCCGATACCCATAACGAGTGATCATCTTCTCAATATAATGAGACTGTGACAGCGCTAGTCCAGTGTCTGTGTCACGCCCCGCTCCCGTAGGAGCGATCGTCCTCGCTAAGGCGTGATGCCGTACGAGCCTAGATTGCGCTCGTGCAAGGCAATTCCATAACGGCCGATTACATCGACGGCGACGGGGTCGTCGCACAGAAGTCCCAAGCAGAAACATTGAAAACATTGCAGCGGAATTTAAAGAAGAACACATGGACACAAGTAACTCAAAAGAATCTCTTTATTGATATTGAATACAAGATTACATTGTGGGCGCAAGGCCGATTACAAGTCTCTCAGGCTCACTTTTCACTCATGTTACAAGTCACTCTGCTCTCTCTCTCTCTTCTCTCGATACAATACTTGAATCCAGCGGAAGCTTCGGAAGGCGATGTCCATACATTATGTCCTGTATAAGTCTTCGGGTCACGTGGCCGCCCGCTTCGACTCGCCAAGGAACTCCATGCCTCGACGCATCCAAGCGAGCTCCGTGCCACGAGCTTCTACCTGTGCCTGCACATGAAACACTATGTGGGTGTCAGTACCACTGTACTGGTGGAGTGAGCTTCTCGCCCACCCATACATAACTGACACGTTTCATTTACTTTGTGCAGCTTAAACCCTTTCAATTGTCTTTCTAGTCTTGCCTTAGGATTCATTTTAGGACAAGGACGTCTCAGTTGATAACTAGCGATGCAACGACAAGGTCGTGCAATGACAGGGTCACGCTATCTTGCCAACGTGTGTTTTGATCGAGGCAGTGCCTCATCGCTTAGGTACTTGACCAAACTTCAAGGCGGGACGGCAGGGTCGTGCCTTAGACTTTACTTAGACTTTGCTCGTGCTTCAAGATTGAGGCCGCGCCTCACAAGTTATCAAGACTTATCGTGCTACCGCCTTGCGGCCTTCCTGTTCGACTCATGAACCAACTTTAGACAAGACTTGCCAAACCTAGCATTAATCTCATGGACATCCCGACGCCAATCTATCGTGACAAGCACGGTGCCTACGCTGCAGTCCAGTCTTAGGCCCAGACCTTGTGTTACCAACAAGACAAGCATTCAAGTTCTAGACACAATCCAAAGGCATACACGCGGTGTGCCGCTATTGCTGACACATCTACATGAGTGGTCACTAGCAATTTCAAGCTATCTTGGACATGGCTCGGCGGGGGTATCGGTCCGCCCTTCTAAGGGTAGCTAGCCCCGGAAGCGCCGATACTCCCATGCGGTCATCCAGCATCCTACTTTGAGCCACACTCGCTTCTCCCGGGCGGATGATCCCGGTGCCCCGGAGGAGATCACCCGAGAAGAATACACCTTGTCGACAAGTTGTCCATGACCATGCAAGACTCGATCTATCCAATCTATCCAGTCTTTCCTTAACATGACCATGCATTTCTTTATTCTATCGAGACTCCCAAGCCGCGGGACCAATCTCGTGTGCGGGACTTATCAAGTATTCAGGCAGGACATGACCGGGCAGGACCGGCATGCTTAAAAGTATTCAAGCAGGACATGACCGGACGGGACCGGCATGCTTAAAAGTATTCGGCCGTGGCTCGTGCCTTAGACAGGCATGGTTCTCTAGGCGACGCTAACGCTCAAGTCATATACTTATAAGACGAGCCTTGTTCTCAAGGGACTACTTGACTTGACAACCGCAGCTAGAGCGGGATAGCGCTAGGAATGGCTTCGTTAGCCTAGAGCGACTCTTGTTCACTTGTACGAGCAATGACTCGACGAGTGAAGGTTACGCCGAGCTACGCCTCGAGGGAACGTGCTAGGCACGGGGTCGACTTAACAACCAAGTTCTCGGGTGCCTAGACTTAAGCCAACAAGCCGTACAAGGATGACTTAACTTGCGGGATGTGCGAAGGCTGTGCCAAGCCTTGCGGGACAAGACCGTGCACGCTTTGTTAAGCATTCGTGCGGGCGACGCCTAGGACTTAGGCTTTTTCAAGTATCGTGACAAGTCGACGGGACAGTGCATGCTTGGTTAAGCATTCATGCGGGCGACGCCTATGACTTAGGCAAATTCGAGTGTCGGGACGAATCGACGGGACCAACGGGACATGCGAAGGCTACGCCAAGCCTCGCACAACGGACCGTGCCTGCTTTAGCAAGCAATTACGTAGGCGACGCCTAAGACTTAGGCTATTTCAAGTGTCGGGACAATTTAGCAACTTAGGCCAACTTCCTTCTCCCAAGCCACGGGATCGAAGGATCGAGTGTCATTTGAAAGCACGCTGAGCTGACTTCTATGTTGATCGTTGGACCATCTCCATATTATAGGACACTTTCGACCCGACGGGATTACTCCCTTAGCTATGTTGGTGCGTAGCTTTTATATTAGCCTACTTGTGCGAGTTGAAAACACGATTTATTATGTGCAAGCTAAGATGGAGTAAGTTCACCGAAACTCCCCCACTTGAACGATGTCTCCGGGCGAGCCGTTGCAAGGCTTAGTTCCAACGCCGTCGGCGTTTCAATTCCTCCGATTGACTTTGCGGGTCGGGGCACTACAACATACACCACTCAGAACAAGTCTCGTCCTCGAGACTTTCCTGAGGGCAGGCCATCCTACCCTTTCTATGGCCAAGACTTATTCATATGCATCTCGCCTACGCGTTCCTTCGATTCCGAGCTACGCTCGCACGACTTATCAATCTTTCCGTTAACACGATTTCAAGATCTCGACACTCTCGTTCCCCAGTCGTGTTTGAACTCAACGTATCACTTGGCTGGATCGTGCACGCATTCCAAGCGTCCCCAAAATACATGCATTCAACCAAGCCGCATGATAGAGAGTTGTCATTCTCACTCGAGTCGCATCGTGCACATACCCAGGCATCCCTGAAATATATGCATGTCAGCCGAGTCTCGTGAGCAGAATTTTCTACATTCGTGATTTACACTATCCATTTAAACTAATCCTCAAGATCAATCCTTCGATTGATAACACTTGCAACAGGGACGTTTTGCCTAACCGCTAGGCCAATCTTTTCGAGGCTAAGTCAATGTCAGGATTGGAATCATAGTTCCCCAACAATAATGCCAACACTAACCCCAATCCTAGGGTCAAACCATAGTCGGTAATACGGGGTTTTCTACCCAAGCTCGCGTCACTCAGATTTTTAAACATCGAGCACGATCACCTATTCGCATCAACACGTTCGTTGCACGGAATTCAAATCCGTTCAATCTCCAACTCTAACCAATTTGTGTACTTGATCACAAGGTCATCTAGCTCGACAATACGTTGTGCCCCAATCTTACGCGAGTCCGATTATCCACGACGGTTTATGAATCACCATGCAACGCGCCCGTAGAATAATTGTTCTCATCGGGGCGTAACTCTTATTTGAGTCTAGACTCATTCATTCTCGATACGCGAATTGGACCTACTCAATCCTCAAGCACACTGATTCATTCACGAGTCACCTTCGCGTCAAACCACAAGTCGAAGCATACAAATTGCCACGCCAAGCAAGTTTGATCACTCCCGCTATATGAATCACCATACCAGCGCTCACGCGGAGTGATCGCCCTAATCGGTGCGACGCATGTGCGAGGCTGGAATTGCGCTCGCATAAGACAAGAATGTCGACGTTGGGGTTATCGTCGAAGTAAATCCAAGCATTTTTATTTTCATCCGAGACAGATTTCGATTCGACAGTCTACCCGTCATTTGTTCAACCAGAAAATCCTCGAGCCAAGTTTATCTTTTCCTCGATACATTTTAATATCCCGATTACAACATCCATCAGAACAATGACATTTGCACGTTCGTCATTTGCCGAGTCAGAGTACCCCCGAGTTATCGCATATCGGTCTCTGATATGCCTCAATACCATCGACGATATGTGTAACCTGACGATCTTCCTAGCAACCAATTTCGAGTCGTGCAACTGATGCTATTGTCCGAGTTGGATATCCCACAATTTCCTCGATATTCAAGATCAAGCTCGATCACTATTCCTCAAGCTCATTTCAAGATCGTCGTTCAAAACCCAAGTCACATTTCATTTGTATCAATCCGAAATCGTACGTGCGATTCCTCTAAGTTTCCTCGATCAAGACCATTCATTTTTATTCATCGGTTCGAATCATTTCGATATCGATTTCTACTCGCGTTGCCTACTCGCAAGTCGTCCGAACGAGATGCTCGTTCGGGACATTCGAAGTCACGACCGACTAAGCGTGACGCGTTCGCATCGCCTCGCCGACATACTCGTAATCCTCAATATTTGCTCGAATGATTTCCAAGAAAATCCATACACCACTCGGATTCGAGCCATATGATCTAGCCTACAATCATGTTCGCGTCATTCGCTAAGACGTCCTTCGGATTCGTTCGACGAATCCCTAGCGTAATCGCTTACGTCGTATCGACGTACTAAGTTGTTCGCACTATTTCCTCAAAACCCAAGTTAATCCTCCGTGTACGCTTAAGCGTTAACTCGATAGCATTCCTATCGATAGACACTCTAAGTGTAGCTCGTTCCCGACCGAGCGGTACTTGGTATCGCTCGCACTCGTTTGCACCAAAAGTCGAGGTGCGCGATACGCGACGCAACTTAGCCAAAAGGCCGTGCGCATGGCTATCCCGTACGGACTTTTATTCGAGTTTGCATGCTCACATGCTAAGGTCAACGTTGGACTAGTTAGGCATGAACGCGACTTTTTAAGGTCGACGCAGGACTATTCGGGCACACGTGCAACATGTTAACTTTTAGCACGTGTTTTCAATCGAGTCAAGTTTGCAACGTTCGGCACAAAGGCCTTGCCTATCGATGTGTTTGAGTGAACGCTTGTACGAGCTTTCGAAAATATTTAGACTTATTGTATGGACATGCCGAGGGACAATCGAGAGAGAGCGTACACTTATTTTCCAACGACGAGCTTTCAAAACTGAGAAATTCGACATGAAGTCCAAGGACGTAAAGCCGTGCTCTGATACCATTATGTCACGCCCCGCTCCCGTAGGAGCGATCGTCCTCGCTAAGGCGTGATGCCGCACGAGCCTAGATTGCGCTCGTGCAAGGCAATTCCATAACGGCCGATTACATCGGCGGCGACGGGGTCGTCGCACAGAAGTCCCAAGCAGAAACATTGAAAACATTGCAGCGGAATTTAAAGAAGAACACATGGACACAAGTAACTCAAAAGAATCTCTTTATTGATATTGAATACAAGATTACATTGTGGGCGCAAGGCCGATTACAAGTCTCTCAGGCTCACTTTTCACTCATGTTACAAGTCACTCTGCTCTCTCTCTCTTCTCTCGATACAATACTTGAATCCAGCGGAAGCTTCGGAAGGCGATGTCCATACATTATGTCCTGTATAAGTCTTCGGGTCACGCGGCCGCACGTTTCGACTCGCCAAGGAACTCCATGCCTCGACGCATCCAAGCGAGCTCCGCGCCACGAGCTTCTACCTGTGCCTGCACATGAAACTCTATGTGGGTGTCAGTACCACTGTACTGGTGGAGTGAGCTTCTCGCCCACCCATACATAACCGACACGTTTTATTTACTTTGTGCAGCTTAAACCCTTTCAATTGTCTTTCTAGTCTTGCCTTAGGATTCATTTTAGGACAAGGACGTCTCAGTTGATAACTAGCGATGCAACGACAAGGTCGTGCAATGACAGGGTCACGCTATCTTGCCAACGTGTGTTTTGATCGAGGCAGTACCTCATCGCTTAGGTACTTGACCAAACTTCAAGGCGGGACGGCAGGGTCGTGCCTTAGACTTTACTTAGACTTTGCTCGTGCTTCAAGATTGAGGCCGCGCCTCGCAAGTTATCAAGACTTATCGTGCTACCGCCTTGCGGCCTTCCTGTTCGACTCATGAACCAACTTTAGACAAGACTTGCCAAACCTAGCATTAATCTCATGGACATCCCGACGCCAATCTATCGTGACAAGCACGGTGCCTACGCTGCAGTCCAGTCTTAGGCCCAGACCTTGTGTTACCAACAAGACAAGCATTCAAGTTCTAGACACAATCCAAAGGCATACACGCGGTGTGCCGCTATTGCCGACACATCTACATGAGTGGTCACTAGCAATTTCAAGCTATCTTGGACATGGCTCGGCGGGGGTATCGGTCCGCCCTTCTAAGGGTAGCTAGCCCCGGAAGCGCCGATACTCCCATGCGGTCATCCAGCATCCTACTTTGAGCCACACTCGCTTCTCCCGGGCGGATGATCCCGGTGCCCCGGAGGAGATCACCCGAGAAGACTACACCTTGTCGACAAGTTGTCCATGACCATGCAAGACTCGATCTATCCAATCTATCCAGTCTTTCCTTAACATGACCATGCATTCCTTTATTCTATCGAGACTCCCAAGCCGCGGGACCAATCTCGTGTGCGGGACTTATCAAGTATTCAGGCAGGACATGACCGGGCAGGACCGGCATGCTTAAAAGTATTCAAGCAGGACATGACCGGACGGGACCGGCATGCTTAAAAGTATTCGGCCGTGGCTCGTGCCTTAGACAGGCATGGTTCTCTAGGCGACGCTAACGCTCAAGTCATATACTTATAAGACGAGCCTTGTTCTCAAGGGACTACTTGACTTGACAACCGCAGCTAGAGCGGGATAGCGCTAGGAATGGCTTCGTTAGCCTAGAGCGACTCTTGTTCACTTGTACGAGCAATGACTCGACGAGCGAAGGTTACGCCGAGCTACGCCTCGAGGGAACGTGCTAGGCACGGGGTCGACTTAACAACCAAGTTCTCGGGTGCCTAGACTTAAGCCAACAAGCCGTACAAGGATGACTTAACTTGCGGGATGTGCGAAGGCTGTGCCAAGCCTTGCGGGACAAGACCGTGCACGCTTTGTTAAGCATTCGTGCGGGCGACGCCTAGGACTTAGGCTTTTTCAAGTATCGTGACAAGTCGACGGGACAGTGCATGCTTGGTTAAGCATTCATGCGGGCGACGCCTATGACTTAGGCAAATTCGAGTGTCGGGACGAATCGACGGGACCAACGGGACATGCGAAGGCTACGCCAAGCCTCGCACAACGGACCGTGCCTGCTTTAGCAAGCAATTACGTAGGCGACGCCTAAGACTTAGGCTATTTCAAGTGTCGGGACAATTTAGCAACTTAGGCCAACTTCCTTCTCCCAAGCCACGGGATCGAAGGATCGAGTGTCATTTGAAAGCACGCTGAGCTGACTTCTATGTTGATCGTTGGACCATCTCCATATTCTAGGACACTTCCGACCCGACGGGATTACTCCCTTAGCTATGTTGGTGCGTAGCTTTTATATTAGCCTACTTGTGCGAGTTGAAAACACGATTTATTATGTGCAAGCTAAGATGGAGTAAGTTCACCGAAACTCCCCCACCTGAACGATGTCTCCGAGCGAGCCATTGCAAGGCTTAGTTCCAACGCCGTCGGCGTTTCGATTCCTCCGATTGACTTTGCGGGTCGGGGCACTACAGTCTGTCCGGATGATCTTGATCCCTAAGATCACATTGTTTGCCATTGATTGTAAAAGTACAGAACAATTATCGGAGGACTGAACTTAGACTCACAATACAAACTCGCTCATATAAAGAAAGCCTAGGAACGAAAACCTAGGTACAGCAATCTAAGTACAATTGTTTATTTTAGATTCTGGGGGGTGACGATAGAGGCTCGGAAAGGCGACGGCAGCCCTGCCTTACTCCTTGGACGATCGGTATACAGCCTTGGCTCCTTGTGAAAAGATGGTGGGCGTTGACGAAGAAGTACTCTCTTTACTCCTCTGTTGCTCTCCTGGCTTCTCTCTCTCTCTGTATATTTTCTCTCTGACTCTGTATATTTTTTTTATTCTTTTTGTTTCCGATCCTTGTGCAAAGAAATGATGCTGGCTATTTATAAGAGTGGGGCATGATCATTAGGGCTTGCTAATGATCATTTGTTTGGAATGTCGGTGCTCCTTCAATCTATCTGAACCCTTGATCCTGATTACAATGAATCTCGGCCATTAATGTGGATAGCACCGAATCTTGTGAGCAATTAATGTTAACTGCTTTAAATCTTCATGATTGATTATACTAATGCCCGATTGCTCGCCACGTGTCCCATTGGCTTGATGATAAATGATATGCCTTGATCTCAGTAATCATGATGATGATGTCAAATATATTTGCTCGAGATTCGGTTAAATCCTTGATTGATCCGATGCCACGTGTTTTGATTGTGGGTCCTGTCAGAGCCGCATAGGACGGGCTACACTTGAACCACAGGGAGATACTCTTCGTGAACCGCATAGGACAATACCTCATCGAGCCGCAGGGAACGAACTCTCAATGAGCCGCATATGCATAGTCTTTGCGAGCCGCATGAGCTAATATTGCATTGAACCGCAGGGGATGAGTTCTTAGTGGACCGCATATGGCCGATTTCTGCTAGTCATGGCGACTTCTCAGTGAGCCGCATGAGGCTGTTATCTATTCAAGCCGCATGAGTTTTTACCACATGGCAACCTAGGATTTCTGACGGATCGGGTCAGAGATCTTCTTCTTTTCCCGAAGAGTCTGTCATTATGACGGAGCCATTATGACACTTTATGTCAGAGCCGTCACAGTTGTCAAGTCGTGCCAGAGCATTAAATGAGGCCACTACTCAAATGGCCAGCTGCAGGGAAGGATCACAAGGGGACACGTGGCATCGATCGAGCCGCATATTCCTGCTGAACCGCATACACTCTCGAGCCGCATGAGACTGAGAGTCTTCCTTTGAACCGTATAAGACAGCTCCTATATGAGCCGCATGGGCTTCGTATCTGGAGCCGCATGGACCATTATTCTGATATTTTCCATGCTTCTACAGGACCCCCTTCAAAGTTTTCAATTTATAAAATTGAAACACTTTGAATAAGAAGCATGGCCTCGTTCGTGTCGCATAAGTGTCCCAGCCGCATAGATTTCATCTGTCCGCATAGGCTCTTTGCCACGTGTCCTGACCACGTGTGCAAATCTTCATTAAGTGCCCTTGATTTGAATTAACGCCGCCTTTTGGGGGAGGATCCCAAGGGTCGGTTTTGCCTTGACCGAAGCGTTTTATCTTTATCTTTTTGAGGCGGCACGTAATCCGAGGCGTCTATTTGTTTTTATGGGTCTCTTTCGCCTATAAATAGGAGTCTCCTAGTCCCTTGGGGTTTTCTTTACCTTCTCTCTTTGCTCGAATCCCCTGTTGCCGTCTTTGTTCCTCGTCTTCTTCCTTCAACGATCGACAATGGCTCCCAAGAAGGCTGCTGCTGCTACGGGCAAGAAGGCCGCATCATCCTCTGCGGCAGCGAAGGGCAAGAAGGCCGCGTCTTCAGCGAATGTGGCGGTTCCTCCGCCGACTGGCGTGCCTGCTTTTCACCCCGACGTCCACCCGCCTATTGCTGGTAGGATTCCTTAATATGAACTGCCATGGCTATGCCGTATATTTTATGTGCGAGCCTATATTCCAAAGCGTACTGTGTGTCCAACTCATGCTCGGGCCGCATGGGGTATGACCCGGGTTTGAGTCGCATGAAAGTGGTTGCATACCTACTTCTTTTATCAAGGCCGCATAAACTCATCAGGATTTGGGCCGCATGAGCTCTTTCAAACTAAACCGTTTAAGCACATTGCGAACTGAACCGCATAAGCTCATCCTCGCTGGACCGCATAAGCTCATCCTCGCAGGGCCGTATAAGCTTTTTTGAATCGGACCATGTTTGCATATACTCCTTTCGAACCGCATAAGTTCCTCCGCATGAGTTCCCTTCGAACGGAACCGCATGAGCCTATTCGTACTGGACCGCACGGGCTCTTTCAAACTGAGCCGCATAAGCTTATTTGAACTGATCTGTATAAACCCCACCCCCCTTTTTAAACCGAGCCGCATGAGGCTAGGTTGAGCCGCATAAGCAGCCTGTAATTTCGTATTTCGGCTATCTTTTTGACTTTGTTTCCTTTGCCTTTTCTTCAGTGAATCTGCCAGTGAACCCGGCGGGGGAACTTATGGTAGGCTCGCGTCAGTTTGCCTCGGGCGCACATCGGGATGACTTAGTTCGTCAAGTGTCCGAACAGCTGCTTGTTGATGAACCTTTGAAGCGATTAAATGCTATCAGGGTTCAATCCTTTCAATTCCTTGGTGATATGATAAGCTCCGGACAATCTGATGGAAAGTATCTGAAACCGGTCTTCCTCTTTGGGGATGCGTTGGTCGTAGAAAACTCCCGAGTGCTGGATGTTTCCGAGAGTTAGGATTTCGACCTGGACGGGATGCCGATTCACATCCCTATTATGAAGCGCCATTTCCCTTTTTAGTGGTTCAATATGATCGTTCTGGATAGACAGATGCCGGACACCCTCACTCCAACCCGACCGGGGATGTTTGTTGGTAACATCCGTTATAACAGAGCCACTGGGTCAGTGCGCGCGGTCAAAGATCCGGCTAGTCGGTCCGTGATGGGGTTGGTTCCAGGTACCTTCATCAACACCCCTGGCCCTAACTTTTCATTCTCCTAGGCTGATACCTTCCTAAGTCAGCTTGCTCGCAAAGGGTCCTATCCTGTTGGCAGGTTGGTACTGCCGAGCTGGTTGTACCCCATTCCTCCGTGGGCTAATCTGACCTCCTGGATTCTTCGGAAGTATGAAGAGTTCTTGCGGGAGGTCAACCTTTATGACGCTATCCGGGGTACTAGCCACGGGTTGTCCGTTAATAAGCCACTGTTCATGACCCTTCTGGAGATGTACAATCATCGGACGGGGACCTTTTTTACCCCTGTTGGAGAATTGGGGCTCGCTCTTCACGAGATGTATGCTGTCTCCAAGCTCCCCTGGGGGGATGAACCCTTCGAAGTGTATACGCCGACAAATGAGGAGCTCCAAGATTTAGATCATCGATTTCCCGGTTTCGTCGCCGTGTATCAAGAACTATTATGCCATCATAGCACCTGTCACCGGACGACTATCCAGAAAAATGACAGCTCAGAAGGGGACTCTCCCCATACTAAATCTTGGGTTGCGTACCTTTTCAAATTCAGCGCGACTGGCCGGGTTACTTCCCGAGATCGTTTAACTCCTAAGGAAGTAGAGGTCTTGATGTCGACCGCTAGGAGGTCAAAGTCTAAAAGTGACAGGTTTGGGAGCCAGATTGACTCCTTCAGCTACTTTCGTTATGGTACCCGGCGGTTGTCTGAGAAGGCACTCTTGGCCGGGTTTTTAATGGTATGGCTGCGCAACTGCGTGGTCTCAGGGGGAGCAGGCTCTATTGAGAGGATCAGTCGCCACTTCATTCTTTCTGCCGTGAAGTTAGCCTTTGGGGTCAGGCTGGCTCTTCTTCCTGCCATGGTGTGCAGTATTCAGCATGGTCTCCGCGCCTTCTCGTCCAAGGTCGTTGCTCTTGACGTGGCCATGGATTTTGAACGTGTAGAATTGCCTTATCATTACTTGCTGGGGTGGCTGTTGCTGCATTATCAGTCCTTGATGAGACCTGGGACGGGAGATGGCGTTACCGGTGACGACGCGTTTCTTTTCAAGTATCACCACCAGCCTTGGGAATGTGATACCATGCCGGCGTGTCGGAGGATGCTGGCGAGGGTGGATGGGTACAATTTCTTCGTGTCCGTTCCTCGTTTCACTGATCAAGAGGTGAGGAGTGTTCATGTTGACGGGGTCGGACCTCCTCATTTCTTGCCCGAAAAGATGCGTTTCTGGTTGCGCAACATTCGCCCGGCGCATCTAGTTTACCGGAATCGCAACATTGTGTATTTGGAGCCCTACTTGCCTAGTAGGTTTGCCCGTCAATTTGGGTATGCTCAGTTATTCCTCGGGCGCCCCAGTTCTCACCTGGGATTTGAAGGTAGCATTCTTGACGGTATCAGGGCATGGAGCTACTATGACGTTTGTCATACTCGGACTAGCTTCTTGGTCCCTGCCGCAAACGCGGTAGAGGAAATCCTGCATATGGCGGCCCTATATCATGTTACGGCGAATCCTCCTCCCATCGATTTTGACTCGAGGACTAGTTTCATTGTGGGCACTCGCCTGGCGGAGAAGGCTATGACGTCGAGAGCGAAGAAGAAAGTGGCGAATAGAGTTCCTTCGCCCGATTCTGAGTCCTTCGACACAATTGCGGAAGACGACGAGCGGGACGACGAGGGCTCCCTTTCTTCGAGTGACGAAACAATGGCAGGTCAGCCTCCTGTCATGGCAGATGAGATGATGGCGGATCAACCGTCGGCCGTATTTGATGAAGCAGTGGGCCACATGCCATCTGTGTCGGAGGTGGTACGGGTAGATATACCGCCTGCCATGCCTGGTCCCTCACGTAAGCGAGGCAGGCGTGAGTCTACTGACAGAGGGGTAACCTTTTCTGTAAAGAGAGCGGCGGTCGGTCCCCATAGACTGCTTATTACGGAGAAGGGTGAGGATGTAGACGACATTCCCGGGGTAAGTCGGAGCCTTCTCTTTGTTGTAGTCTTCTTCTTTTCCGAAGATATGACTTAATTACTTTCCTTTGTAGGTGTCTGGTGAATTGTCCTTTTCTGAACCGTCTATTTCCCCTGGAGCTGATCCGGCCCTCGCTGCTTTGGTTAGTGGCGTATGCGCCGCGATCCTTTCTGCGGGTGTTCTTTCAACGGCGGCTGGAAGCTCCCGGGTTGCTGAAACCTTGACCCGGGGTGACGAAGATTTCCTTGGACCCGTTCCTGAAACCGCTGATTTTCAGCCATGTGACGATGATCTCGGTGCACCCCCTCCCGAGGGTGCAGGGGCGGAGGAGTCTATTGTACCTGACTCGGAGGCTATTGGTGAAGGGGCTATGGTGGCTGCAGGCGAACCTCGGCCTTCGCTCTCCTCCACTGGTAAGATAAGCCAGATGTTGACTAGTGAGGGGGCTTATTTACTCTATGAACATATCCTCTGGGTCAAGTCGATTCATGGTTGCCTTGGCCCTGCAGGTCCTGACCCTTCACTTTCCACTACGAATGTTCTTGGGGAAGGCTCGGCTTGTCGTGACAGGGAAGAAAGGAGCGTCTCCTCTTCTTTGCTGTCTCATGTCGAGGAGCCTCCTGCCAGCTCTATGCCGACGGGAATGGGGTTGGCGATGGTCTCCGCCTTATCCTCTGCCGACTATACGGCTCCGGGGGCTGACCTCTCGGTCCTACCGAGCATTCAAATTTTGCAGGCTGTCGAGGAGGAGTTGGCCGCTGTTCAAGCGTCCTTCCGTGCGGAGCTGGTCTCTCTGGTAGCAGGAGCGGCAGATTCTGTCGCGTCTTCTTCGGTGCTGCCAACCACCCTCCCATTGACACCCGCCTTCACGGAGGCTCTGGACGAGGTGACACAGGACGTGGTTGATAGTTTCTATCGTCATTTAACAAGGGGCGTGGACGCTGCCATAGAACAGGGGACCCCAATTTCTCTATCTCTTCAGTGCGCTCGGGGTCAGATTGCCACCTTGAAATCTCTGCCCGGTGGGGTGGGATTGGCTATACTGCTGGAACCTAAGCTGACAGAAGCTGATGAGCTAGTGACCCAACTACTGGCGGTACGACAGGCGGGCTTGCCTACTGCGATCAAGCGGGAGCGGGGCTTCCTCCTTGCTGCTCGGGAAAGGATCAAACTTGCGCAAGAAACTGCCGGGCCGGTTGTGCGGGAGGATCTTGACAAGTTCTCTATCTCGTATGACCGACTGGGTCGTCGAAGCCAGACTTGTAGAGCTCGAAAAGAATCTGCCTCTCGTGGAATAGCTGACACGAAAGAGCGGATTCTCGCGCACCAGAAGGAGTTGGTCTTCTTCGAGTCAGAGCGGGAGGCTGCTCGTGCAGAACAGGAGTCGATTGCTCGGGAAGCCGAGAAGATTTCCCGATCTTCTGTCAACCTAGAGCGGGCCTTCAAGAAGTTTGAGGACAACTGGCAGGCTCACGCTCACCTGGAGGACGAGGCGGTGCTGGCTCGCGAGGCGGAACGTCGAGCCTCCCAGAGGTTCGAGCGGTCGGTTGTTTTGCTAACAGACTGTCTCCGGGCATTATGTGCCCCCGAACAGTGATCAGCTGTCTGTTTTCTTTGCTTTTTCTTTCTTTTCTCTCTTTTTTTTTGTAAGGGATATGATCCCGAATGAGGTAGTACGTTGAACTTTGAATAAATGAGCATGTTTTGACTCATCATCTCTTCCTTGTACTTGTCGCGTCTATGGAATTGGATTTGCTGGGGGATTGTTTGTGGACCTGTTATCCCAGGCGTACCTTGGTTTCAGGTACGGATAACAAGTTTGGACAGGATGTCCGAAACAGCCGTAGCAAAGTGGTTATGGATGTTCTCGGTACTAAAAAAAAAGGAATGCCGTAGAGCAGCTGGGCTCCCGGGGCATGGTGGGTAGTGAATTTATTGCTAAGAAGCTTAGCAAAGGAGTGTTTGTGGACCTATTATCCTTGGCGTACCCTGGTTCGGGATACAGATAGTAGGGTAGAAGGAAAACCAACATATTTGCTTAGAGGTTATGAGGACATGGCAAGTATGAGGGTTTTACCGTGGAATCTTCCTGCTCAGAGGTAATGGGGACATGGCAGGAGAGTTTTTACGGAAGATATTTGTGGTCAACATCGGACATTTGTGGACCTATTATCCTTGTCGTACTCTGGTTGTGGGTACAGATAATAGGTCGAAAGGGGACCGACATACTTGCTCAGAGGTAATGTGGACATGGCAAGCATGAGGGTTTCTTCGACGGAGCCTTCCCACTCAGAGGTAATGATGACATGGCAGGAGTGGGCTCAATGAAGAGGGGGTACATAGAACGACTCAGAGGTCGGAGAACGTGGAAGTTCTATGTGAGGGGCGGTTTGTTTTTGGTGGAAGTGAAAACGACTCAGAGGTAATGAGGACATGTCCGTTTTCGGAAGTTTGTGGATCGATTACCCTTTTTGTGCACTGGAAGTGCGGGTATTGGATCATGAGGGAGGATCTCTTCCAGGAATGAAGTTTAGAGGTATAATCATACGTAACTTACTATCTGAAAGAGTGACCGGAATGTGAGTTCAGAGGCACCAGCGGGTACATAACTCGGTAAATTAACATATTGGAAAAGTGGGAGTCCAGCGGCACCAGCGGGTACATGACTCGATAATCTGAAAGGAATGTAGGGGTGAGTTCAGGGGCACCAGCAGATGCATGACTCGATAATCTTGAAATATTGTGGGAGTGAGTTCATTGGTACCAGCCGGTACATAACTCGATAATCTGAAATGCTGAAGGTGTGAGTTCAGTGGTACCAGCGGGTACATGACTCGGAGACCCTGTAGTGAATGTCGTTTAGACATAATATTTTTTCAGGAACTTGCCGTTGACGGGCAACATGAGCAAGTCTCCGTTTTGCTTTGCGAGGCGGTAAGCACCGTTGGAGAATACCGTCTCAATGATGAATGGGCCGTCCCATTTTGGCTGGAATTTACTGACGGTCTTGTGAGTCATGACCATTGGCCTCCGGACTGCCAAGACGAGATCGCCTACTTGGAATGTTCTGATTTTGACCTTCTTGTTGAAGGCTCCTGAGATGCGTGCTTGGTACAGCTCGATCCTTTGCTGAGCTAGGAGGCGCTTTTCATCTAGGGCCTCTAACTCCTGCAGGCGACGTTGGTAGTTGTCGTCTGTCATTAATTGATGTGTGAGGGTGACACGTAGTGAGGGGATCTGAGTCTCCAATGAGAGGACTGCCTCACTCCCGTACACCAGGGAGAATGGTGTATTCCCGGTGGCTGTTCGAACTGTGGTGCGATAGGCCCATAAGCATTCGCCGAGCTTCTCGTTCCAGTCGCGTTTGTTGGAGGAGACAAACTTCTTGAGAAGTTTAATGATTGTTTTGTTGAACGCCTCTGCCAACCCGTTTGCTGTCGGGTTGTACGGTGTTGAGGCGATATTCTGAATACGGTGCTTACCGCAAAACCGATAGAATACGTGGCTTGTAAACTGCGGACCATTATCATGGATGATCCTTCGGGGCAATCCAAAGCGGTAGATGACGTGATGCTTAAGGAAGCTGGTCACGTTTGAAGTCTTAACTTCCGCGAGTGGGACGGCTTCCGCCCATTTGGAGAAGTAATCAGTGATTGCGAGTATGAAGCGATATCCTCGGGAGAAAGGTGGGGTGATTGGACCAATGATGTCCATTCCCCATGCTTCGAAAGGCCAGGACGCCACCGTCGGATGTAAAAATTCGGATGGTTGGTGAATAAAGTCCGCGTGGACTTGGCAACCTTTACATTTTCTAGCATAATCTATCGCGTCTGCCACCATTGTAGGCCAGTAGTAGCCCATTCGGCGAAGGCAGTCTTACAGTTTCGGGCCGGGCTGATGGGCCCCGCAGACACCGTCATGGGCTTCTCGTACGGCTTCTTTGGCTTCTGCGTTTGACAGACACCGAAGCAGTAATCCGTCGTAGGAGCGGCGATACAGCATCTTCGTCTCTGTATCGTAGAAGAATCTGAGAGAACGCCTTCTGATGGAAGTAGCTTCCTTTGGGTTCTCTGGGAGGATGTCGTAGACGACGAAGTCGATAAATGGTTGTCTCCAATCTGGGGCGTCATCGATCATCTGTGCGAAATAACTTGCGACGAATTGCACATTGTTTTTGGGATAGACCAATTCATGGCCTATCACTTCCACTGATTGTCGATCGTAGTTTGGAACTGCTAGGGAAGCGGCAAGACCAGCTAAGGCATCAGCATCGATATTTCGGAGTCTGGGGACATGTTCGATGAAGAACCCCTCGAACGACGAGATGATGTCAATCGCTATTTGGTGATAAGGGATCATGTCTTCGTAGCGGACTTCGTACGAGCCCCGGATCTGATTGACGATTAGTTGGGAGTCGCCGTATGATTCAAGGTATTCTACCTCCAGTTCTCTTGCAAGTTGGAGGCCAATGACCAGAGCGTTATACTCGGCCACATTGTTGGAGCAGGGTTCTGTGAGGGAGTAAGCGCGATTGATCACCAGCCCAGTAGGAGAAATCAATACTACTCCGACCCCAACGACGATGTTTCCTTTGGGTCCGATTCTTGAAGCGCCATCGAAGAACATCCACCCTATGTTATTGTGGGTGGCTGTATTCGAATCGGCGACCTCATCTGGGATCTCTTCATATATTCTGGATGACTCCGATCCTGGGTGGGCTGCTAAGAAATCTGCCAGGGCTTGGCCCTTGACGGCCTTCTGCGGGACGAAGATCATATGATAAGGGGACAACAGTATTGCCCATGTAGCGAGGCGAGAGCTGAGTGCCCCTGGTTTAGTCATGAGGACTCTGAGAGGGTTGACTCGGGAGATCACATGTATGGTTTGCCCTGTGACGTAGTGTCGCGTCTTTTGAATGGCGAACACCAGGGCGAGGCACTCCTTCTCCACAGCGGTGTATCGATGTTCTGGCCCAATCATCATTCGGCTGAGGTAATATATGGCCTGCTCGTGGCCTGCGTCGTTGTTTTGTGCCAGCAGGGCACCAAGGGAGTGTTCCATTGCTCGTACGTAGAGCAGGAATGGTTTTCCAGGGACCAGAGCCACCAAAACTAGAGGATTTGATAAGTATTCCTTGATGCTGTCGAAAGTACGCTGGCATTCCTCGTCCCATATGAATGAGACTCCTTTCTTCATGAGGTGTGTGAATGGTCGGCATCGTCCGGAGAGGTTGGAGATGAACCTTCTGATGTAAGCTAACCTCCCTTGAAGGCCTCTGAGTTCGCAGAGATTTTTCGGGGGACCCATCTCCATGATCGCTTTTGTTTACTCGGGGTCTATATGGATACCCCGTGCAGTGATGATGAAGCCTAAGAACTTCCCGCTGGATACGCCCAAGAACGATTTCGTAGGGTTCATCTTCAGATTGTGGACTCGCATCAGGTCGAATACCGTCCTCAGGTCCTGCAGATGGTCTCCTTTGCTACGGCTCTTGACAGCTATATCATCAATATAGCACTCCACCGTCTTGCGTAAGTGGTCTCTGAAGATGATGCTCATAGCTCTTTGGTATGTGGCGCCAGCATTCTTTAAACCAAAAGGCATAACTGTGTAGCAGTATGTGCCAATCGGTGTTCGGAATGACGTATGCTTTTCGTCGTCAGGAGACATTTTGATTTGATTGTACCCTGAGAAGCCATCCATGAATGACATAAGTTCAAAGCCGCAGGTGTTGTCGATCATGATGTCCGTGATAGGAAGGAGAAATTCATCTTTGGGGCATGCCTCGTTCAGGTTGCGGAAGTCAATGCAGATTCGAATCTTCCCATTCTTCTTGAGGACGGGTACTATATTGGCGACCCAATCAGGATGTTGCTCCTCGCGAATGAAGCTGCTGGCTATTAGTTTATTGACTTCGGCTTCAATCGCGTCCATGATGCCTGGACGGAAGCGTCTCTGTTGTTGCTTGACTGGCTTCGCGTCTGGTCGAATGTTAAGCCTGTGAAGAGCGATGTCAGGATTTAACCCTGGCATGTCCTCATAACTCCACGCGAACACATCAATATATTCTTTGATAAGTTCCAGCAGCGATTCTCGCTCTTCGTCCGTTAGGCTTTTACTGATGAAAATCGGTTTTGGAGAAGATTCGCTTCCGAGATCCACTTGTATGACCTCATCTTCAGTAGGGGGTTCTCTCAGTTCGAACCGCTTTTCCCATTGTGCGTCTAATTGCTGGGCCCATGGCTCTAACTCGAGAATTTCGGAGATGTCTTCGTCTTCTTCGTACGCGTCGGCGAATGCCATGTTGACCGTCATGACTTGTCTGAATACATCCCCGATGCTGGTATATGAGTCGGAAGTTGGTGATCCGGTTGAATGTGACTGCCAGTCGCATTCTTCATCTGAACTTTCCGGGGTTGTAGTAGGCGTTACGTATCCTAACCCGCATCGAGTTTTGTTATAGTAGTTCTGTGGTTTGCCTGTCGGGGCTGGCGGTTTCAAAGGTAATCGTCGTCCAGTGCCATAGTTCAACCCTGGCGTCGTCTCCAGATTATACCCCTGTTTCTGCATGAGATATTTGGATTGAAGGCTATAGAGATACAGAGGCAGTCTTCCGGTATCTGATCCGAGGTCGGCTTCTTCTATGGTGAGGGGATGAGGGTTGTTCGTCCGGCCGAAGATGATTGGATGATTTCCTCCCTCGACTATTCGGTAAGCATCTTCTACTGGGGTAAGCTGGATTGCGGTGTATACATTTGTCACCTGTGTGTATAGGTGATCGCCTATACCGTGTTCCATAGCATACATCGTACATAGCTTATTGAGCTCGGTATAGTTCAAAGATAAACCTTTATTGATGAAGTAAGGTATCTTTTCTAGGAGGATTACATCATCAGCAGAGGGGATATTAGTGTGGGCAGCCACATACTTGGCTAGCTCTGGTTCCTCTCCGACTACCCCCTGTGTGAACGAAGACTGGGAGGATGATTTAGGAAGCTTGATTGTCAGTGGTCCAGTTGATGGAGCAGAGCATGGAGTCGTTGGTAGACTGGCAACCCCCAGTTTGGCATTTGATGTGGAGCGAGGAGTGGCTGGTTTGCTGGAAGTGTCAGATCTTGTATCGAGGAGACAACCTTTTTTGGGAAGGCGTATTGTCAGTGGCCTGTCCGAGGAGTTGAGCTTCCCTGCTTGTGGTTGACTGACTCTCGGCAGTCGAATTGTTAGTGGCCCCGTTGCGGGTCTCGGCACTTGGCCGGATCTTGGCAGCCGGATTATCATCTGCTCCTCCTGTGCCGAGAGGCTGATCGCGTCCTTCCGTAAAGTGGCGGTGAGGGGTGCGGACTTGCCCGATTTGCGAGCTTGGAGGTGGATCGTCAGGGGTCCTTCTGATCCCGTGGCTGTCTCGGTATGAGTTTGTGCGTCTCCTTCATCGAGGTGCCTCTTCGACTTTTCGTATAAACAAGAGTCCGAGTAGTAAGATTCGACCCCTTTGAAGGGATCGATATCGGCAAACTCTATTTTCACGAAGCCGTGTTTGTCGACATATTTGAAGCACTGGTGTAGCGTGGAAGGCACGATCATATAATCGTGTATCCATGGGCGCCCCAAGAGGATGTTGTAAGAAGTGTCTGCATCTATGACGTAGCAGGTGACTTCGGATTGGAGGTCGCCGATTTGGCACTTCAGATGAATCTTCCCAATAGGGTAGCTCCTGCCCGAATTGAAACCGCTGATGGCGGTACTTGTAGGTGTTAGGCGATGCATTGGGATGCGAAGATGGTGTAGCAGGCCCTTCGGGATGATGCTTATGGAAGAGCCAGGATCAATGTGCATCCGATCCACCTTCACGTCGCCGATGTATCCCGTGTAGTATAGCGGGCGATCATGTAGTTTGGTTTTGATGAGCATGTCCTGCGGAGTGAAGACGATGTTGGGCATTGCTCCCGTGCAGGCACTATCTTGGAGATCCACGGGTGAATCCTCCCCGGTGAGGTTAGATTGAGCGAGATAGGCATCGGCATTTTGGAGTGCTTCGCTCAATGCAATACGAACATCTTTGGAGAGCCTTAGGAGTTCGTATAATGATAATTTGGCCGGAGTGTTAGCCAATTGTGCTAAGATGTCGAAGTTGTAGGGTCTCTCTAGTCCTTAGGCTGCGTCCTTTCGGAGATACTTGTCGAAGCGAGTCTCTTTCGGCCTAGGCTTGTCGGTCGTCGAAGGCTGAGCCGGTCCCGGAGCATCAGTTGTAGTGGGTTGATGATTTTCAGCTGGGCTGTCGACCACAGGTTGGGATTGTGCTCCGGACCGCGTGACGACGGCTGTAGCTTCCTCATTGTCTGCTGAAATTGTGTGGCAGGTCCTGATTTTTTCGCTCTTTTTGTTGGTGGGAGACGGTGTGGGCTGAGTTACTTCTGACACTAAGTCTGGATGGACCCACATGACCTCCCCTCGTGAGGTGGTGAGAGGTACTAGACCAGCAGCTTGTTCTCGTGGCGGAGGAAGATTGGTAATCTCTATTGTGGCGAGAGGGACGGGGACTACCCCGTCTTGAGTTTCCGTCGGAGGGAAGTTGCCGAATTGTACGGACACCATATTGGCTGCTACGGTTACCTCTTCGAAGTCGATGGCCAGAGCGTTCGAATCGATGAGGCTTTGGATGTACCGTTTTAGTTGGTAGCGGTCATGTGTAGCGTGGTGTACACAATGGTGGTAATGGCAGAACTTTGGGTTCTCCAAATCAGCCGGTCGAGGCTCCCGTCTTGGTGGAGGAAGCTGAATCCTGCCTCCTTGTATGAGCATGTCTAAAATAGGCTTGACGTGGCCGTCTTCGAAAGAGTAAGTGATCTGAGGCCATTGCTTGTCTGCCGGTTGTGGCTCGGGCTTTTGGGCCGTATCGGCCACCATAGCCTGTTTTCCCTTGCCATTCCGATTGTTGGAGGGGTTACCCCCATTATCGTTGTTGAGACGCTTGCCCTTGTTTTCTCCTTCTGAGATGTGCAATCCCAGTTGGCGAGCCTTCTTCAGTCGTTCTTCAGCACTTGTGGCGCTGATGATGAACGTCTTTCAATCTTTGAATTGACTCTCGCCCA
The DNA here is from genome assembly GCA_029216955.1 of Iris pallida. Lineage (NCBI taxonomy): Eukaryota > Viridiplantae > Streptophyta > Magnoliopsida > Asparagales > Iridaceae > Iris > Iris pallida. The sequence continues at coordinate 8,235,959 of JANAVB010040820.1, read as the reverse complement.
TCCAGAGACTGATCGTTGGAAGCAGTCTCTTTTGGCAGATTTCAATCAAAGAAGAATCCGGATTTCCGGAAGGCAGCTTCATGGCGGTCTGGCGGAATCGCTCGATGTAGTTCCTTGTTAGCTCCTTCTCCCCTTGGACGACGTCCATGAGAGTGGACATAGTGACGTCTTGCCCTACTTCATAGAATCGTTCCAAGAACATGCACTTGAAGCCGGCGAAGGAATGGATGCAGTTGTCCGGCAGATTGCGATACCAATCAAAGGCGACTCCTTCCAATGCTCCAATGAATAACCGTGTGAGGATCGCATCCTCATGGGGCAGATGGTCGGTGGTGACCTCAAAGTAGGTGATGTACCGGTTTGCTGAGGTTTTGCCATCATACGGGTTGATGTTGAACGGCTTATATCTTGGTGGGAATGGAACATCCCTCCACTCAGCAGGGTATGGTTGCCGTATTCTGAGATCTTGAGCGTTTTCTCGGGCATGAAACATGGCACGGAGCTCCTGGACCTCTCTTCTTACTTCTCGGGTCTCATCTGTCGTGGCAGGGGCTGTTATTTCAGGAGGATTATTGCCCGAGTTTGGTGCCGCTGAGTTCGAATATACATTGACCGTGGGACCCGTGTTCGTTTGACCAGGCGTTCCTCCTTGTAAAGTGGGCAGGGCCGCTTTGATCTCGTCTACAGACTTGACAAAAGCAAGTAATATGGCTTCGAGACTGTCAATGCGCTGGCGATCACTGGATCCTCCTTGATCGCTATCCGTCATGAACACCGTTCTTACGTGAGGAGTGATGGAAGGAACGGTGGAGGATGTACCTTCCGAGTCGTACCCATGCACCGAGAAGTCATCGGGGTAGGTGGGAATGTTCTCTTCGGGCTCGAACTCGGAGGGAATGGTATCCCCAGCTTCAGACCTTGCTTTGTCTGGAGAGTTATGGATGTCCTCGGGGGCATCAGCGTCCGTCGCTCCTGATGGAAAAGTTGTTTGTGCGAGCTCGGTTCCTTGGAACATCGAATTATTGTGGATGTTCGGAGGAATGCTACCCCCAGTTCCCTCAACCCCCAGTGATGTGGAGGAGGGATTTTCCATTGCGGTAAACTTCGTCTTTGAACGGGTGTGTTGGAATACACCAGTAGAGGACAACCGTTTAGACGACAGTTTCTTAGTTGTAATGGTTGATATTCTTGGGCTGGAGAGGTTTGTCTTCTTCCCTTTCCCCTCGGCGGGGACTTTCTGTGCGGAATTACAGGAGGCAATAGGAGGTGCTTCGTCCTCCGAGCTCGGATGCTGTAATCTTTGGAAGGCGGACGGCCGATCTTCCGTTACTGCCGTGTTGTTGCAGCAGCAGTTAACGATGATCTGGGTGCAGTGAGGTCTACCGGAGGACTCTTTGCACGCCGAGGCCCCTTCTCTCTCCTTGCGTTTGTGGAGGACAACCTCACGCAGGTCAGAGGAACCACTTCGTCCGTTAACGTTGCCGCTGGGGACTGGACTTGAGCGGTTCTATACAACTTCCCATCAGGGGCCTGCGTGATAATCAGCGGGACGCCCCGATAGTCAGAGGTTGGGGCAGCTGTCTGGGATTGATGAGCCCGCGCTGCCCTGGACTTCTTCTTCTTAGCACCTGTGGGTGCATAATAAGAAGAGTCCAAGTTAGATATCACAGAGTCTGGAGAATCATCAGGGTTCAGACCGTACGAGAGACGGTCGAAAACTGATCGAGAGGAGCATGGAGCGGATGCTATGCGGCTGGGATTGGAAACCGTGCAGGCTGTCTGCATGCGATTGTCTTCTGTCGTCGGCTGCGTTCTTGTGCAGCTAGGAGTCACGATCGTGCAGGCTGGCCGCATGCGGTTGGCATCTGTGGCCGCATGGGTTTTCTGCAAACGGTTGACTTTAATAGCCGCATGAGTCTCATCCATACGGTTGGCAACTGTAGTCGCATAAGTTATGCGGCTGACAGATGTGGCCGCATGAGTTTTCTTCATGCGATTGGCGGATGTACCGCATAGGCTTTCTCCCTGCGGCCAATACTCTTCTGCGGCTCGGATCGCGTAGAGTTCCTCTTTGCCCCTGCAAGTCCAGCATGATAGTATTTTCTTCTGCCGGACTTGGGGACAGCAGAGTTGTCTACGGTCTGAAGTGGGGCCGTAGGAGAGTCCTTCTCGCCGTCTTGAGCAACAGAGGGTATTCCATCGAAGACTTGAAGAGGAGCAAATGATTTTGGCCTCCACTCTTTGCGAGCCTTCGTGGTGCGGGTGCGCTTCTGGATCGGGCCAGCGCTTCCTTCGGAAAGCATCTCTTCAAATGCTTGTTGGTTGAAGCGGACGACCATCTTTTTGTTGTATGGAGCCAAGTTTGGCTGCATCCGACTGCGTCACCAACTTCTCAACCGTGGAGAAGTTAGTCCCCAGCAGAGTTGCCATCGTGTTTTCCATTGATTGTAAAAGTACAGAACAATTATCGGAGGACTAAACTTAGACTCACAATACAAACTCGCTCGTACAAAGAAAGCCTAGGGACGAAAACCTAGGTACAGCAATCTAAGTACGATTGTTTATTTTAGATTCTGGGGGGTGACGATAGAGGCTCGGGAAGGCGACGACAGCCCTGCCTTACTCCTTGGACGATCGGTATGCAGCCTTGGCTCCTTGTGAAAAGATGGTGGGCGTTGACGAAGAAGTGCTCTCTTTACTCCTCTGTTGCTCTCCTGGCTTCTCTCTCTCTCTGTATATTTTCTCTCTGACTTTGTATATTCTTTTTATTCTTTTTGTTTTCGATCCTTGTGTAAAGAAATGATGCTGGCTATTTATAAGAGTGGGGCATGATCATTAGGGCTTGCTAATGATCATTTATTTGGAATGTCGGCGCTCCTTCAATCTATCTGAACCCTTGATCCTGATTACAATAAATCTCGGCCATTAATGTGGATAGCCCCGAATCTTGTGAGCAATTAATGTTAACTGCTTTAAATCTTCATGATTGATTATACCAATGCCCGATTGCTCGCCACGTGTCCCATTGGCTTGATGATAAATGATATGCCTTGATCTCAGTAATCATGATGATGATGTCAAATATATTTGCTCAAGATTCGGTTAAATCCTTGATTGATCCGATGCCACGTGTTTTGATTGTGGGTCCTGTCAGAGCCGCATAGGACGGGCTACACTTGAACTGCAGGAAGATACTCTTCGTGAACTGCATAGGACAATACCTCATCGAGCCGCAGGAAACGAACTCTCAATGAGCCGCATATGCATAGTCTTTGCGAGCCGCATGAGCTAATATTGCATTGAACCGCAGGGGCTGAGTTCTCAGTGGGCCGCATATGGCCGATTTCTGCTAGTCATGGCGACTTCTCAGTGAGCCGCATGAGGCTGTTATCTATTCAAGCCGCATGAGTTTTTACTACGTGGCAACCTAGGATTTCTGACGGATCGGGTCAGAGATCTTCTTCTTTTCCCGAAGAGTCTGTCATTATGACGGAGCCATTATGACACTTTATGTCAGAACCGTCACAGTTGTCAAGTCGTGCCAGAGCATTAAATGAGGCCACTACTCAAATGGCCAGCTGTAGGGAAGGATCACAAGGGGACACGTGACATCGATCGAGCCGCATATTCCTGCTAAACCGCATACACTCTCGAGCCGCATGAGACTGAGAGTCTTCCTTTGAACCGTATAAGACAGCTCCTATATGAGCCGCATGGGCTTCGTATTTGGAGCCGCATGGACCATTATGCTGATATTTTCCATGCTTCTACACACATCAGCTTCCCCCAAGTCCTTCATACTGAACTTGCTCGAGATGAACCTCTTTGTCTCCGTGGCACAGCTCATATCCGTACCCGGGATAAGCATGTCGTCCACATACAGACAAACGATCACACCTCTTCTATCAGCGAACTTCGTATAAACACACTTGTCCGTCTCGCTGACCATGTAGCCATTTGACCTTATAACCTTGTCAAATTTCTCATGCCACATCTTGGGAGCCTGTTTAAGATCGTACAAAGATTTTACCAACTTGCAGACTTTGTCTTCAAGACCCTTGTCGACAAATCCCTCTGGTTGTTGCATATAAATCTCTTCGGTCAGCTCGCCATTTAGGAAAGTCGTTTTCACATTCATCTGATGTATCACCATCTTATGTATCGCTGCGAAAGCAATCAACATTCTGATGGTAGTCATCCGGGCTACTGGAGCATACGTGTCAAAGTAGTCGATTCTCTGCTTCTGAGAAAATCCCTTGGCTACTAGCCTAGCCTTGAACTTGTCAATAGTTCCATCTGCTTTGATCTTCTTCTTGAAGATCCATTTGCATCCGATGGGTTTTGCTCCTTCTGGAAGATCAACCAACACCCAAGTGTTATTAGAGGTGATGGATTTAATTTCATTGTCAATCGCCTCCCTCCAGAAAACCGCGTCTCTGGACTTCATCGCCTCATCATAGGTAAGCGGATCTGCTTCCACATGATAGGTGACAAAGTCACTTCCGAAGTCCTTCGGCCTCCTCACTCGCTTCGTTGACGCCTCAGCGAGATCTGGTTCAACCGTTGTTTCAAAAACATCTTTTTGGACCACATCTTCATTGAAGACCTGCGCACCCTCATTATTCTTCGAAACATCTGCAAGAACAATATTCTTGTGCTTTGTAATTTTGTCTTCAAAATATTCTGCGTCACGAGATTCAATGATATGATTTGACTCAATATCAAGAAATCTCCGAGCATCACTCTTCTCGGCATACCCCAAGAAGATCGTCTTAGTAGTCATTGTCCCAAGCTTCTGAATCTTCAGATCTAGAAGCTTGACATATGCTAGACACCCCCACACTCGAATGACATCCAAGTTAGGTCTGACTTTGAACCAGAGTTCATGAGGAGTAATGTCAGAAGTTGCATGAGGCACCCTATTCAGAAAAAAGTGGCCGTCAGTACAGCTTCTCCCCAGTAGCACTTAGGAAGACCCGCAGTCAACAACATTGAGTTTATCATTTCTGTCAACGTCCTGTTCTTCCTCTCAGCTACTCCGTTGGATTGAGGAGAGTATGGAGCCGTAGTCTCATTGACAATTCTATGTTCTTTACAGAACGATGCGAATTCATAAGACCTGTACTCCCCACCCCGATCACTTCTTATTCTTTTGAGTTGTTGTCCAGTTTGCCCCTCAGCTTCGGCCCTGAACTCCTTGAACTTCTCAAATGCTTCGTCTTTAGCCTTCAGCAAGTAGACGAACACATACTTAGAGAAGTCATCGATGAAGGTTATAAAATACTTCATCTCGACCTTTATAGAGAACTGTTTGAGGTCACAGATATCTGAGTGTACTAACTCCAGAAGATCTGTCCTTCGATTAACCCGAGGAAAGGGTTTCCTTGTGATCTTAGTTTGAGCAAAAACTTCACATTTCTCTACCTTACCCCCATACTTGGAGATTAGCCCTAGACTAGACATTATGTTAATTTGTTTAGAATGAACATGTCCTAGCCTATTATGCCACAACTCAAAAGTATAAGCAGAATGAGTGATTGCATTAACAACATTGAACTGATTTACAAGCTGAATTTTGAACATTCCTTCGGTATAAAAAGCTTTTTCGAAATATGTTCTCCTGATAGACATCACCATCTGGCCAGCATTGATGTCCATCCTGAGACCTACTTTGCAGAGTAGGCCTCCTGAGATCAGGTTCTTTGCGATAGCAGGTACATGCTTCACGCCTTGAAGCGCCAGAGACTTGCCAGAAGTCAGCTTCAATACCACTGTTCCGATCCCAAGCACTTCAGCTTGTGCCTGGTTCGCCACCATAACCACATCAGAAGTAGAGGTGTAGGTGGTGAACCACTCCTTGCTGGAGCAAACATGGCAGGTGGCTCTAGTGTCTATCTACCAGTCAGCATCAGTTCCTACCGCATCAACCTGCGTAATCATAGCAACAACATCAGTTAACATAGATACCTTACTAGGCTTTTCTTGCTCCGATTGCTTGGCTTTTGCTTTGCACTCATTCTTAAAGTGGCCCTTCTTGCCACACTTGAAGCAAGCCAAGTGGGACTTTGGCTTCTTCTTCTTCATTGAAGTACCCTTGACTTTCAGATTGTCAAGGTCCTTCTTCTTGCTTTGGGAAGCTGCATGCTTTCCCCTTGGTTCCTTTGAATGCACCAGATTGGCGTTAGCCAATTGCTTGTACAGTGCGTCCACCTTCAGTTGAGCCCGTATCTGGTCCTCAACATAGATTTCCTGCAGAAGATATTCAAGGGTGATCTCCAGCTTCTTCCTATGCATGTTTGCATAGAACTTGCTCCACCCAGCGGGGAGCTTTAAGACAATCCCTCCAACAATAAACTTGTCGGGGAGGGGCATCACCTCGTCTTCCAGCTTCTGTCGCAGTTTCAGGAACTCCTTCACCTGCGGCAGCATAGACTTTTCGTCCTCAAAGAACCACTTGTGATATCTTTCAACCACAAAGATTTTACTGCGGTACTTGTCTTCTTCGTAGAGTTTTTTTAGAGACTTCCATATGTCTCTAGCGATAATCTTCTTAGAATAGGATTCTACAAGGGAATCTTCCATAGCATTCAGGATAAGCAGCCTGCAAATACTATTTTCTCTTCTCCATTTTGCTTGAAGTTTAGTAGCCACGGTGATTGCGGGAGCAGACCCAACATCTGGAACAGTAGGTTCTTCCTCCAGAAGCACGTGATCTACGTCTTTGAGTTGAAGGGTGAGATAAACCTTCTTCTTTCAGACTTGGTAATGTTCTCCATCAAACTTTTCTAACTTACAAAAGTCAGAATTGAAGAGTGAAACATTAACGTTTTCCATCGTAGCGTTAAAGCTTTGAGATTGTTATTACCGGGACACAATTTTTCGATGGAAAACTGAGAATTCGTAACAATTGTAAAATCAATCGTTATTACGTAACACTTCACAGAAGGTACGTAACATAAATTCCACTAATGCAACACTTCACAGAAGGTGCACAAATTTCTACCAACGCGAACACTTCACCGAAGGTGCGCTAATAGAATTCTGATAATCGAAGAAGGTGATGCAACACTTCACAGAAGGTGCACAGATTTCTACCAACGCGAACACTTCACCGAATGTGCGCTAATAGAATTCTAATAAATGAAGAAGGTGACAGGCGAAAGATGGAAAAACTCCTGCCGGGGTGAATGATCACCGCTGCTCAAAGCTTAATTCACCCCACACGAATAGCTTCCAGGAACCAGCAAGTTTGTCGGAGAACTTGGAACACTCTTGCTCTTCCGACTCCTCGGATGAACACGAACTCCCATGCAAAATTCAACGCTGGTACAATACCTCTCTTCTCCCTCACAGCTTCTAAATACTTGTAAACTTTCTGTCTACTACCTGTGTATTAGTTTCCCATAGTGAGAGAGAAGGAGAAGACCTTATATAGGCCCCTGCAACAATTGCCCGGTTAGCACAATGTTAGGGACGTGGTAATAACCACCCCGAACATAGAGCAACCGCTCTGAACATGCAAAGACACGTTCTATCGCAAGTTGCGCCACTCGCGTAATCAGCGTGATTTACACTTTACGCACACTACGTACACTGCGTACGCTGCGCATACTGTGCACTCTACGCAGGTTGTGTACGCTGTGCACACTACGCACACTGCGCGTACTGGGCCGCATAACTGGGCCGGCAGAACTGGGCTCGCGTAACGAGGCCCGTGTAACATGGCGCACGTAACTGGGCTCGCGTAACGTGGCCGTGCAAGTGGCTCGCGTAACGAGCGCAACTTAAGCACACTATGCGTCTAGCGACGATGCTGACGTGCTAAGTGCAAAGTGTGCCAACAAAATGCCACGTTACGCCTCATGAGCCCGAGCCCGAGCCCGAGTTCGTGTCCGAGTTCGAGTCCGAGTCTGAGTCTGAGTCGCTAAGTCCCTATGGGGCTTAGCTCCCATGGAAATAAATTTTCCAAGAGCAAAAATCTAGAAGCTTACCATGGAGCTTTATTCTTACCTCTTAATAAAATCACCCACATGGTTCCCACCTTTGGGTCACCACCCATGTGCACATCCCAATAATACATAGAAGCCTATATATGTTGAGATACCACATGGTGCATTTCCGATGTGGGACTAAAACTTCACTAAGCATGTAGAGAACAAGTTCTCTACATGTCAAGAATACAAATGCCCCAACAAACATAAAATCACACTTAAATATAGCTGGTTTTCGAATTAAAATAGAGGAAGGAAAAAAAAAACGTATGTATTAACCGTCGTAAAAGCTTCGGGTTGTCGGTGAAGCTCTAGAACTTGCATGAAATCGTTAAAGAATCCGCCTTCAGAAAATTACCGTTGAAGAATGGAAATAAAGAAGACCCCCCCCCAGCCACAAAAGGATTTTTCTCTTAGAGCATGTCTGATTCTGAAGTTGGCTCAAATTCGGATTTGGGAGGTTACTATGCTAAATTTTTTTTGTTTGGTTGGATGAAGGAGAAAGTAAAAGATGTTAGTGCGGGGCACAATTTTTCGATAAAAAACTGAGAAGATGAAACAGTTGTAAAAACAACGTTCCAACGCAACACTTCTAGGAAGGTTGCACAAGTTTAACGAAGATCTAAGAAGATCTCGTTAAAGCAGCATATGATATTACGAGAATTTAAAAAGATTTTGTAATCCACAACAGCGCAGAAGATGACATGCGATTGATGGATGAATATCCTGCTGGGGTGAATGATCACCGTTGCTCAAAGCTATATTCGTCCCACACGAATAGCTTCCAGGAACCAGCAAGTTCGTTGGAGAACTTTGGAACACTCGTGCTCTTCTGACTCCTCGGATCGTACACGGACTCCCGTACAAAAGCAACGCTGGTGCAAAGCTTCTCTTCTCTCTCACAGCTTCTGTTTAATTATATTAAGAAACACTTGTAAACTTTCGTAACTCTCTGTATATGCCTACGTGTTTGTCTGTAAAAGAGAAGAGACCTTTTATAGGTTCGAGTAACAACTGCCCGATTAGCACAATATTCGGAACGTGGTAAAAACCACTTCGAACATGCAGTAACCGCTCAGATCATGCACATGCATGATCTGAAGCAAGTTGCGTACCTCGCGTACCCCGTGCGCCTTGTACACCATGCGTTGAACGTGCATTGAGCCACTTGCGCCACCCGCGCGTCCTGCGTGCCCTCCGCACCCTGTGCCACCCGCGTAACTGGGCGCGTACCTGTGCGCGCAACCTGGCCTGCACAACTGGCCGTGCAACCTGGCAGCGAGCCTAGCCGCACAAGTGGCTCGCACAACGAGCGCAACTTAAGCGCACTATGCACCTAGCGACGATTCTGGCGTGCTAAGTGCAAAGTGCGCCAACAAAATGCTACATTACGCCTCATGAGCCAATGAGCCCGAGTCCGTGTTCGAATCCGAGTCCGAGTCGCTAAGCTCCTACGGGGCTTAGCTCCAATGGAAATAAAAATCCCAAGAGCAAAAAGCATGAATACTTTCAATTGTTTATTTACCCTTTTTTATTAGAAAAATAACCCAACATGGCACACCCATGTGCACCTCTACACCACATGTGCATCTCTAAAATAGCATAGCTAATATATAGAGATACAACTCTTTTTGCCTAGCCGATGTGGGACTAAAGTTCCAATATAAAGAGCCAAAACCCAACAATCCTCCACATATCTCTGTATATGGGTATGAGTGTTCCCCACAGTAACTGTCTATCATGCATTAGGAGAGATGTCACTGATGACTTGAATCTTCCTGCATGGGTCAAACAACAGACTATAATACAAGAATGGACTAAGCCTTGAATTCTGCACCATAGCTAAAATTATTTCCACTCATATAATGTAGTTACATGTGCTTCTGGCTTGCACATTAAAGGTCCTGTGCCAGCCTGGTTTCAGTGTATAATTTTGGGCTTCTACTAGTTTACCCTCAAGAGACGGCCTGAGATCTCTGTCCATACACTATAAGTGAGTTCATTATTAAAGAGACATGGCATGAAGCTCTTTGCACTTCCCTTGCGGTGCTACGCCGCTATGACATGGCTTAAAGCCGAGACCTTATCCCATACCGGAGACCTCATCGTAGTGTCATACTAGTGTAGCATGAGGCAACCGCCTCTTTGTAGTACCAAACTGCCCAGCATGAAGCCTTAGGCTCCCTTGCGGTGTTACGCCGCAACGACATGGCTTGCAAGGCCGAGGCTTTATCCCTAACCGGTTACCTCATTGTGGTGTCGTGCCACTGTAACATGAGGAACTCCTCCTCTTTGTAATGCTGACTACACCTCTCTTTTATTTTAACATACAATATTAGGCTAACTGCCTATTTGCGGTGCTACGCCGCTGCGACTTGGCTAGTAAGGCCGAGGTATTACCCCAGGCCTGGGAACCTCATGGTGGAGTCGCCCCACAGTAGCATGGAGTTTCACTCCTTGTAGTGCTGTTCTACCGTGCTTCCTGTAAAGCACACCAGGCATTCACTCTACCTGAGAACTCATTAAGGCATTTAAGCCAACCTTCCCACATGATCCGTTTTTCGCAGAAAACAACAGTGGTTGTAGGTCCGTAACCTCTCCATGCCCAATAAAACATGTACACACCATTCCTGATATTCTTTCGTTTAGTGGTCCTTTCTTGAACCAAAAGCTAGATGCCTAGTAGATTTCTCTTTGAACTAATAGCATAAAGTTTTATGGTAGGAATACAATATCAGAATGCCTTCAAGCCCATTTTATAAGCTGTATCGTCAACCAGCTGGCGCTTGAGGCCCTTCGTGAACGGATCCGCCAGGTTCTTCTGACTCCGAACATCAATAACTGCAATAACACCTCTCTTAATAAGATAGTGTACTGTCCTGTGCTTCAACCGCACAGTCATCTTCTTTCTGTTGAAGAGGTCATTTGATGCTGTGAGTCCTTGGTCCAAATTTTTCTCATACATTTATTTATTTATTTATTATTATTTTTCCCCTCTAAATAATTCTTTTGGTGATGAATGTTACAATAGTAGATAAGTTTTGCAGTTACATGAGGAGAAGGAGGAATTCTGCAAATACATTATAGCAGGGGAGGGTCTTTTTACAAATATCTAAACTAATAGGGACCTGAGCTAAACTGTGTAGTTTAAATCCTTTTCAAAATACACAGGTATTTAAAATCCCGTGTTTGGAAATTCCCAACGGCTAAGCACAGGTCTCCTGCGGATAGGATCGAAATCTCCTCCCTTCTATCTCGACAGGATTCGATTGACCTATGTATATATATGAATGTTAGTTGAAGCCTTCGCCTCTCATTAAAACCCTAGAATCCCTGGCCGAGTTCTTCCCAACCTTCCTCTCTCGAAGTCGAAGCAACCTCCTGCAGGATCGAAGCAATCAACAGGTAACCTTCCTCCATCCTAATTTCGATTCAATAAGACTAATAACTCAACTAAGTACACCAATGAAGGCAAGGTATTTGTGGAAATTTGTGAAAGGTATCAGTATCAGATAGCAGGGGATATTTTCATGAGATACTTTCATGTATCATTGTACACATGGTACATTAGAAGTGAATCTACAATATCAACTGCTGATATAAGTGCTGCTGTTACTTATCCTCCTCCATTTTCAGGTGGTCGAGTGTGGGAAAATGGAGTAGAGTATCAGTAAACTTGGGATGTCAAGATTACCCTGTTTTTATAAACCCCAAATCTGGTTATTTGCTGATTTGTGAATCTCCACATGTAGCATGTACGATGACAATTATTTGCTAAATCTTGATATATGTATAGCTGAAAACTGGTGTCGAGGATCCATACAATTTTAAGTCAAACTAGTTCAGTGGTAAGTACATATTGATTTCTCTATTCTTGGTATATTATTAGAGTTTCAGATTCATTTCTTGGAACTAACGAGTTATAACAAGTAAGGGAAAATAGGTATTGGACTATCAATACATCAGATACTAGTAGTAAGACCAGGGAGGGCAAACCCAGAATGGTTCATATATGGTATGCACTCGTAACCCAGAGCCTAAACTGAGATAGATAGGCATGGTGGATTAGGAGTGAAGGGAGAATATTAGCATTAAACCATCTATATACACCAGTTTAGATTGCTAAAATTAGTTTGAATTGGGAAATCGGTTTGTTTCTGATAGCCTAGAATATGTTGCTGTACCATAATTGCAAACTACTGGTAGATTATCTTCTCTAGCTGACTAAGGTGTTGCTTGCTTAGCTCATTGACAGCTTTTACTGCATCTGCTAGAATATCAGAATTGTATGTTGACTAGTTTGGGTAGTTGGTCAATGGAAGTATTTGCTGAGAGATTTGTTTATTTAATCCTAACCTATTTGATGAGAAATGTTGATAAATCTTTAGCTGATTGAAATTTGTGAATCCTACTGTTCGAAGTTGTTTCAGTGACAGTTAATAGAGGATGTCATGACTTGTGGGCATGTTTCCTTATAGGTGAAACACACATTAGTTGAGGATCAGTTGGGTACTCTGAGATATCTGTTGATTTCACACATATTCATTGCACTGAATGTTAGTCAGATTACATGTTAAAGTCAGAGTATACAATATATAATGGGGTTCCTATATTAAGGGAGATGTTTGGGAATATGTGGCATAGTAGACTAGAAATAGAAGGAGGTGAATGAGACTTTGGATGAAGTGGCACTAATATTGAAGGTTGAAGATGCAAGATCTCATAATATTTTCTCTCTACTAGAAATCATCTTCCCATAATGCTGTTGTTTGAGAACGAATTTCATAAATCACTTGATGATGACTACATCTCAGCAAAAGGGGTTGATTACATAAAAAAAAAATATATCAGACAGCGAAGCTGCATTTCACATTTGAGGATTTTGTATTTGGTTAGCTTTTAAATGATGCCCAAGAATATGTATCTCGCTATAGTATGTTTTATGTTTAAAACAGCTTGACTGGTCTACAAGTTGGCTCCTTTTAATATATTTCCTTCCAGTTGGAAGAGTAATGATATTGATATATTTGTAATTGAGGTTCGAGAAGGTAACATGTCTATTAATAGAATTGGCATTTACTGCATCTGTTTAGATGAGTTTCTTATTGCCAGCTATATCCTTTGTGCTTATGATTGTAGTTTCTTGCAATTTGACTTCATGCTAGAAGCTTGAAGTATCAGAGGAGGAAATTCTCCATAGGCCATGTATCCGAGAATATGAGTAGTTGATATATGTTAGAGTATAACAAGTTTTGCAATAACAGTTAGACCAATGAAGCTTGGGGTGTTGTTGTCACGCCCCAGAACCAGAATACTGGAGAGCGGGGGCAGACATAGCCAGCTACGTATATTGAAATGGAAACCACCTCGATATACGGTCACGGCTGTCTAGATATATGAGGGTTTACTACAAGCCAACAGTCTCTATGGTCATGAACAAGCCTAATGTCTCAATCACAGCAATGTAAGTAAAGTCGCAAGATGTATGATCATTAAATATACAATAATAAGGCGTCCCAAATATTACATATTCAGTTGATCATGAAGCTAATCGTTACAAAATGTTATGACCAGCAAAAGTTTAGTCATACATGATCAACCCTAGGATTTGTTAATCATGTTACAGTCCGTAGGCAGACAGTAAGTAAAAGTGCATCGAGCTAACAGGTGCTCGTCGGCTAAAGGCCTCAAAAGAATAGTTTTACAATAAAGTGGGCAAGACAAAAAGGAAAACCCACTCTTGGCCCGGGTTCCGTCTAGTTGTCACCATTGGGCTGGAAGCTTGGTAGATCCTCGGGAGCTGCTCCGAAATCTGGCCACACAAAACCAGCTGGGTCAATCCCAGAAAGAGCAAGTGCCACAAGGGGGCCACGAAATAAGAACAAAAGCCAGCAAATAGCACAAGGAAATCTAATATTAAAACTAGAATGTTACGAAAATATGTCAGGATGATATACGACGAGATAACCATGGAACTATTCCGATAGCCAGGTTATAACCCGTAAACCAAACAAGGATCGGGGTTGTAACCCTTCATCTGAACAGAACTTGGTTTCCCACCATTTATCGGCAAGATAATAATGTAAGAAAATCAAGACAGGAAGCAGTCCTGTACGGGATCAAGACATAGCTAGACTGGTTATACCTCATTCAATCAATCATGGCCAAGCAGATACTACGGCTTACTACTTTAACTAACTAGGGTTAGCACAGGCCTAATTACTAACAAGATGCAGTGAGATCGTTCCACAGCCACAAGCCCTGCAGACCATCCAGGTTATCCAGGTCGAAAACTAGGGGTTGAATTCTGGTGGGTACATCGTCCAGGAAACGCATGTACCCTTAGGTGACTTAGAGGGTGCAACACCTGACAGTGTGCTGGAAATGTGCCCTACTCGACGGCAGGCTACAGATCCCAAGAGCGTCCAGGTAACGGGATTGCCTGTAGCTGTGCCATCTCTTCATGACTACTGTGTTATTCTAGTTATTAGCCTTAATCCATTTTGGTAGGTACTCCTGACCGTGGTACTCAGGAGTCCCATCCTAGACATGATGCAAGATAGGACAAGTAGATTTAACAAGCAAGCAAGCAAGCAAGAACCACCCACGGTGTCGAGGCAGGTCAAGCAAAGTTATCAAGTCATGCTACAAGTCAGGAGTGCGCCGCCACGGCTACTATCAAGTTATCAAGTCACAAGGATTAATTACAAGTTACAAGTTAGGTGTGCACCCCACTGGGTCACTAGTAAGGAGCTCAGAGAATACCAGGATCATAATTCACAGAAAATCTCGAGAACCGTACTAGTCATAAATAATTACTAGAAAATCGTGTTAGGCCGTGTCGGGTCAAGATAGTCGTGCTGTGTTGAACAAATCTCAGGAAAACCCAATCCACAAAGAAAAACCAAGTCGAGAAATAAAACCAATACTCCAAGAGCCAAAGGGTTAAGCAAGGGGTTAGGGGGGCAGCGTACGCACAAAAGCACGCACGCAGGGGGAGTTGCGTACGCACAAAAGCACGCACACAAGGGAGCTGCGTACGCACAAAAGCACGCACGCAAGGGAGCTGCGTACGCACAAAAGCACGCACGCAAGGGAGCTACGTACACACAAAAGCACGCACACAAAGGAGCTGCGTACGCACAAAAGCACGCACACAAGGGAGCTGCGTACGCACAAAAGCACGCACGCAGGGGAGCAGCGTACGTACAAAAGCACGCATGCTCAAGTCTGCGTACGCTCAGGCCAGGGCACGCTCAAGTCTGCGTACGCAAGAGACAAGCTTCCAACAGGAAGCGTACCCAAGTCTGCGTACGCAAGAGACACGCTTCCAACAGAAAGCGTACCCAAGTCTGCGTACGCAAGAGACACGCTTCCAACAGGAAGTGTACTCAAGTCTGCGTACGCTGCGCTAAAGAGCGCGCGCAGCTCAGTGGCGTAAGCTAAGAAGCTCTGCACACTGCTCACTGTCTGCTCCAAACCAGCAAGAACTCCATGGTTGAACTCAAAGCTTCAAAGCATCACAACTTGGCCATCCGAACTCCAAATCCGGATTTCCAAAGTTCCATCTGGGGTGAAATTGAATTCTCTTCCACATGGAAACATCAAAACCCATAAAAATCCAACTAAAATAGACCAAACCATGCAAAATCCGAAAATAAAAATAACTTAGATCTAGAACAAAGGAGACTCCAAATCACAAAAAGCCAAGTTCTAATGTTGATCACCATGTCCTAATCTAGCAAATGGACAAATAAAATAGGGTTCTCATGTGGTGGCAAGGTGCACTTGCCTATGGGTTGGGAGAGTAGTGTGGAGGAAGGAGAATAAGAAGAAGAAAATTAATGGAGGTTTATGAGGAGAGAGAAGAAGTTGGTGGAGTTTTAAAGAGGGTGGGATGTGGTGTGTTGAGGGTGGAGCATAGATTAAGGTGTTCCAATACACATAAACCAAACCAAACTAGATATACCGAATTTCCACAAGTTGAGAAAAATAAAAATACATGCCAAAATCCAGATACGAGTATAAATACGAAATACAGAAAATACGAAAAATGAGGGTGACAGTTGTGTGTCTCACTAGAATGCAACATGGGAGTGAGTGGTGCAGATAAGTGCAACCATAATAATTGCATCTGTATAAAAGTAGGAAGGTTAAGTCAAACTATTAGGAGAGTATCACAAGAAAGGGGTTGTTTATAGAGAACATGTAGGCATGACCCAAGACACCAAATAGTCTAAGAGTACATGTCACAAAGGGGTTGGGGAGCATGAGGCAAGGTACCACCTACTCATTAAAATACAAATCAACCTAGAAAGCTAATAATCAAATAGTTAGACAATTTTGCACTCTCAAATTATATTTTGATCCTATTAATTCATAAAACAGGTATATTGGGTTTTGACTCAGCTTTTGACCCGTGCCAGCAGCGCAGAACCACAGGCAAGTATACCTTGCCTTTCGTTACAGTTTTATTTACATGCTTCTCTGCTTTCATTATTCAGTTGACCGCTGACATGTGCTTTACCATTGCTCACAGTTAGCCTTGTAGCTTTATTGGACCCGCTTTTCACTTGTACTAGTTTGAGTTGTATCGTAGGACGATCATGTATAGATTGAACTGCTATTTTTCTTATTTTGTTTGTTTCCAACCTGCGAGTCCACACACGGGGCGAGGGTTGTCCATTGCACCTGCGAGTCCACACACGGGGCGAGGGTGAATTGTCTCGAAACTAACCTGCGAGTCCATATTCGGGGCGAGGGTTGGTATTACATTGATTTTCTTGTTTACTTGTTTTCAGCAGTTCATTTATACGTAGTTGTTCCTACATTCATGTCTCGCGCTTGTTTAGTTTTTCTGCTTATATCCTGGACTTCTTTCATGCATGTTAAACTATTAGAAAGGCTTGTATATTATGTATCTTGCTAGTCCTCTGAGGACCTGATGATCTCTTTAGGTTTAGCTGAGTATTTGAGCCAGGTGCATGCAAGCAGGTTTGAGCTAGCATTGGACCACGGTACCACTGCAGACGAGGGTACTTTGATGATTAGCAGTTTTGACTCAGTTATTTCCATTCCATGTATTCTTTTATTCCGTCTACTGGTAGTAGATTTGTATCCACCGGACGTGAGCTGGATTCATGATGAGTTTGATATTTTAGTTTATTCATTCTATATTCATTGATTGTGTCATATTTTGTGGATGAGAACTAGACTGCCCTGTAGATTCTGTGACTTGTTTATGTACTAGACAACGTTCTACCGTCGATATTACGGCATAGGCTGGACTTGGACACGTCTCGTATCCGAAAAGCGGGTACGGGTTGTGACAAGTTTTTTTGGTGGCCCATGCAGGTCTAGGTTAATCACTTCGATTATATTACTGTGCCGTCGTGAGCCTACACATAGTATTAGAAACTTAGGATCTCATCCACGTGTCTTGACTCACTATTGACCTCTATTTTTCATTGAAACCTTGACTTGCATCCTGCTTGAAATCTTCGTGTCGTATAATGTTTTCTTTTATTGCAGTAAATTGATTCTCAAGACAGGAACAATGCTTCCCTGAACACCCCACCGACTGCAGGAGAGTTCTTCACCTACATGACCCCGCCGACACAGGGAGGCCCGCTTACTCATCAGGGCGACCCGGCTCAAACGCAATACTCGAGATTCCGTAGAAACGACTTTCCTCCCCCAGCACCCTTCCATCAGCCTGTACCCTTTCTGCCAGCATATGTTCCACATCCAGTACCTACAATGTACCCTGCACCAGCGACGTATCCAGCGCCTGCCATGTACCCAGCACATGTTCTGCCTCCGCCACCTCCGCTAGACAACGTTGCCCTCCTCGAGATCTTCCAGCAGCTCATGTCTTCTCAGACGCGACAGGCTGACGTCTTCTGCGATACCTTGAGTGAGGCTCTCCAGACTAGAGATGCTCCACGACCGCGCCCTGGAACTTCCAAGAATTTTTTGGACCTTAGGCCCAGAGAATTCAAACGAACAGAAGGGATTCTCTACGCAGATTAGTGGTTAGAGAACATAGACCGCAACCTTCGGAGGGCTCGAGTTTCTGAAGACTTGAAGGTCGAGAATGCTAGCATGCAGCTTTACGACATCGCCCACACGTGGTATCGAGATGAGCCCCGATTCGCCGCTCCCGATGTGACTTGGGAGGAGTTCAAGGAGCCGTTCAAGACGAAGTTCTATCCTGAAGCAGCCCGTGAAGAGTTAGAGAATGAGTTCGAGAGCCTGGAACAGGGCAACCTCTCCGTCGACGAATACACCGCAGAGTTCTCCCGCCTCAGCCACTTCGCAGACGCCTTGACCCCAGCAGCCAGAGCCAAGAAGTTCAGGAAAGGACTTTCATATGAAATTCGCATAGCCATCGCCACCAGTCAGGCCACTACTTACGAGAGGATCTTGAAGGTCGCACATGCAGTAGAAATAGAATTGAAGAGTAAGCGAAAGAGAGACAGAGACGCACAAGGAGGAAGCAGCAACCAATCGAGAGCGACAAAGCGACCCAATGTTCCAGAGAAGATCGCAGTACAACAGTATCAACAGTAGCCACAAGTAGCCCCATATCAAGTACAAGACGTTCCTACCTGCTAGTATTGCATGAAGAAGGGCCACATCAAAGAACAGTGCTGCAAATGGTTAGGCTTGTGTTGGACTTGTGGTTCCAACCAGCACATATCCCAATTTTGTCCAATGAGAAATGTAAATGCCCCACCACTACCAGCCGCACAAGAAGGAGCTGACGGAAGCTCATAATAGAATCATAGTAATGGTACAATTGTGAGTCCTATATTAGCTTTTGTGAGAACATAGAAATATTCTAGTAATAGCAAGTTTTGACTATTCATTTATATCATAGCTTTATTTGAATTTCGAGGACGAAATTATTTTAAGGTGGGTAGGTTTGTGAGCCCTTGGTCCAAATTTTTCCTATACATTTATTTATTATTATTTTTCCCCTCTAAATAATTCTTTTGGTGATGAATGTTACAATAGAAGATAAGTTTTGCAGTTACATGAGGAGAAGGGGAATTCTGCAAATACATTATAGCAGGGGAGGGTCTTTTTACAAATATCTAAACTAATAGGGACCTGAGCTAAACTGTGTAGTTTAAATCCTTTTCGAAATACACAGGGATTTAAAATCCTGTGTTTGGAAATTCCCAACGGCTAAGCACAGGTCTCCTGCGGATAGGATCGAAATCTCCTCCCTTCTATCTCGACAGGATTCGATTGACCTATGTATATATATGAATGTTAGTTGAAGCCTTCGCCTCTCATTAAAACCCTAGAATCCCTGGCCGAGTTCTTCCCAACCTTCCTCTTTCGAAGTCGAAGCAACTTCCTGCAGGATCGAAGCAATCAACAGGTAACCTTCCTCCATCCTAATTTCGATTCAATAAGACTACTAACTCAACTAAGTACACAAATGAAGGCAAGGTATTTGTGGAAATTTGTGAAAGGGAATTGGGCAATGGGGTATGCCATGAATAGGGACTAAGATTGGATACATGTATCAGTATCGGATAGCAGGAGATATTTTCATGAGATACTTTCATGTATCATTGTACACATGGTACATTAGAGGTGAATCTACAATATCACCGTCGCAGTCGCCTGGTTGGACTTGGACACGTCTCGTATCCGAAAAGCGGGTGCGTGTCATGCCCCAGAACTAGAATACTGGACGGAGGAGTACACAGCCAGCTACGCAATCCCAAAGTACGTTAATATTCTGAAATCACGTATAAGCTGTCAAGACATGGGGGTTACTCTATAAGCCATCAGTCAATCCTATTGTTTAACAATCCTAGGTATCTCAATCACAGGCAATTTATGCAAGAGCAAAGAGTATGATCATCATACATACAATAGTAAGGCATCATGAACCATATATACATGAATGATCATGAAGCCAGTACCACCGAACTGATGACTAGCTAGAGTATTAGTCGTACATGATAAAGACTAGCTATAGTCTAGAATACACATATCATGTTTATTCCCGTAGGCTACAATATCAAGGAAAATACCAAAACACGAGCTAAACACGTGCTCGGGGCTAAACGCTACAAGCGGAGAATTTACATATCAGTAGAAGAATGAAGAAGAAACCCACTGAGGCACTCTGGTTCTCCGGCTGGTCACCGTCGAGTAGATGGTGCGGTAGATCCTTCGGGCTCTTCTATTAGAACCTGGCCATAGAAAACCAGTGGGGTCAGACCCCAAATAGCAAGTACCACAAAGGAGGCCGAACTATGAACTTAAAACCAGCAATCATAGGCAATCAACAGGGAGAGAAAGCAATAAGTAAAGGAGGATCGAGAATCGTGCAGTACCAATGCACTTATTCCGAACATAGGAAGACAGTAAGTAAATCATTATTTGACATAAAATAAACTGGAGAACATGTTAAATAAATAGAGCTAGGCAATATACGAAGAGAGGACGAAGGTACTGTTCCGGAAGCCAGGTTACAACCCTTAAACCAAACAAGGACCGGGATTGTAACCCTTCGCTTGAACAGAACTTGGTCTCTGATCATTTATTGCTAGAGGTGACAATCGTTAAGTGACAATTAGAGAGTGACAATACAGAGTACAATATTTTAGAGTGACAATCCTTGCAACCATTATCCTGGAACAATTTAGAACTGGATCTAGACGGATATACGATGAGATAACCATGGAACTATTCAGATAACCAGATTACAACCCGTAAACCAAACAAGGACCGGGGTTGTAACCCTTCGTCTGAATAGAACTTGGTTTCTCCCACCATTTATCGGCAAGATAAAATAAGAAATCAGGACATATAACAATCATGTACAAGATCAAGACAAGACTAGACAGATTGAACTCCATTCAGCATTCACGACCAAGCAATAAGTACGGCCAAGCAATAAGTACGCACAAAAGCATGCACGCAGGGGGAGTTGCGTACGCACAAAAGCACGCACACAAGGGAGCTGCGTACGCACAAAAGCACGCACGCAAGGGAGCTACGTACGCACAAAAGCACGCACGCAAGGGAGCTGCGTACACACAAAAGCACGCACACAAGGGAGCTGCGTACGCACAAAAGCACGCACACAAGGGAGCTGCGTACGCACAAAAGCATGCACGCAGGGGAGCAGCGTACGTACAAAAGCACGTATGCTCAAGTCTGCGTACGCTCAGGCCAGGGCACGCTCAAGTCTGCGTACGCAAGAGACAAGCTTCCAACAGGAAGCGTACCCAAGTCTGCGTACGCAAGAGACACGCTTCCAACAGAAAGCGTACCCAAGTCTGCGTACGCCAGAGACACGCTTCCAACAGGAAGCGTACTCAAGTCTGCGTACGCTGCGCTAAAGAGCGCACGTAGCTCAGTGGCGTAAGCTAAGAAGCTCTGCACACTGCTCACTGTCTGCTCCAAACCAGCAAGAACTCCATGGTTGAACTCAAAGCTTCAAAGCATCACAACTTGGCCATCCGAACTCCAAATCCGGATTTCCAAAGTTCCATCTGGGGTGAAATTGAATTCTCTTCCACATGGAAACATCAAAACCCATAAAAATCCAACTAAAATAGACCAAACCATACAAAATCCGAAAATAGGAATAACTTAGATCTAGAACAAAGGAGACTCCAAATCACAAAAAGCCAAGTTCTAATGTTGATCACCATGTCCTAATCTAGCAAATAGACAAATAAAATAGGGTTCTCATGTGGTGGCAAGGTGCACTTGCCTATGGGTTGGGAGAGTAGTGTGGAGGAAGGAGAATAAGAAGAAGAAAATTAATGGAGGTTTATGAGGAGAGAGAAGAAGTTGGTGGAGTTTTAAAGAGGGTGGGATGTGGTGTGTTGAGGGTGGAGCATAGGTTAAGGTGTTCCAATACACATAAACCAAACCAAACTAGATATACCGAATTTCCACAAGTTGAGAAAAATAAAAATACATGCCAAAATCCAGATACGAGTATAAATACGAAATACAGGAAATACGAAAAATGAGGGTGACAGTTGTGTGTCTCACTAGAATGCAACATGGGAGTGAGTGGTGCAGACAAGTGCAACCATAATAATTGCATCTGTATAAAAGTAGGAAGGTTAAGTCAAACTATTAGGAGAGTATCACAAGAAAGGGGTTGTTTATAGAGAACATGTAGGTATGACCCAAGACACCAAATAGTCTAAGAGTACATGTCACAAAGGGGTTGGGGAGCATGAGGCAAGGTACCACCTACTCATTAAAATACAAATCAACCTAGAAAGCTAATAATCAAATAGTTAGACAATTTTGCACTCTCAAATTATATTTTGATCCTATTAATTCATAAAACAGGTATATTGGGTTTTGACTCAGCTTTTGACCCGTGCCAGCAGCGCAGAACCACAGGCAAGTATACCTTGCCTTTCGTTACAGTTTTATTTACATACTTCTCTGCTTTCATTATTCAGTTGACCGCTGACATGTGCTTTACCATTGCTCACAGTTAGCCTTGTAGCTTTATTAGACCTGCTTTTTACTTGTACTAGTTTGAGTTGTATCGTAGGACGATCACGTATAGATTGAACTGCTATTTTTCTTATTTTGTTTGTTTCCAACTTGCGAGTCCACACACGGGGCGAGGGTTGTCTATTGCACCTGCGAGTCCACACACGGGGCGAGGGTGAATTGTCTCGAAACTAACCTGCGAGTCCATATTCGGGGCGAGGGTTGGTATTACATTGATTTTCTTGTTTACTTGTTTTCAGCAGTTCATTTATACGTAGTTGTTCCTACATTCATGTCTCGCGCTTGTTTAGTTTTTCTGCTTATATCCTGGACTTCTTTCATACATGTTAAACTGTTAGAAAGGCTTGTATATTATGTATCTTGCTAGTCCTCTGAGGACCTGATGATCTCTTTAGGTTTAGCTGAGTATTTGAGCCAGGTGCATACGAGCAGGTTTGAGCTAGCATTGGACCACGGTACCACTGCAGACGAGGGTACTTTAATGATTAGCAGTTTTAACTCAGTTATTTCCATTCCATGTATTCTTTTATTCCGTCTACTGGTAGTTGATTTGTATCCACCGGACGTGAGCTGGATTCATGATGAGTTTGATATTTCAGTTTATTCATTCTATATTTATTGATTGTGTCATATTTTGTGGATGAGAACTAGACTGCCCTGTAGATTCTGTGACTTATTTATGTACTAGACAACGTTCTACCGCCGATACTGCGGCGTAGGCTGGACTTGGACACATCTCGTATCCGAAAAGCGGGTACGGATTGTGACAAGTTTTTTTTGGTGGCCCATACAGGTCTATGTTAATCACTTCGATTATATTACTGTGCCGTCGTGAGCCTACACATAGTATTAGAAACTTAGGATCTCATCCACGTGTCTTGACTCACTATTGACCTCTATTTTTCATTGAAACCTTGACTTGCATCCTGCTTGAAATCTTCGTGTCGTATAATGTTTTCTTTTATTGCAGTAAATGGATTCTCAAGACAGGAACAATGCTTCCCTGAACACCCCACCGACTGCAGGAGAGTTCTTCACCTACATGACCCCGCCGACACAGGGAGGCCCGCTTACCCATCAGGGCGACCCGGCTCAAACGCAATACTCGAGATTCCGTAGAAACGACTTTCCTCCTCCAGCACCCTTCCATCATCCTGTACCCTTTCTGCCAGCATATGTTCCACATCCAGCACCTACAATGTACCCTGCACCAGCGACGTATCCAGCGCCTGCCATGTACCCAGCACATGTTCTGTCTCCACCACCTCCGCTGGACAACGTTGCCCTCCTCGAGATCTTCCAGCAGCTCATGACTTCTCAGACGCGACAGGCTGACGTCTTCCGCGATACCTTGAGTGAGGCTCTCCAGACTAGAGATACTCCACGACCGCGCCCTGGAACTTCCAAGAATTTTATGGACCTTAGGCCCAGAGAATTCAAACGAACAGAAGGGATTCTCTACGCAGATTAGTGGTTAGAGAACATAGACCGCAACCTTCGGAGGGCTCGAGTTTCTGAAGACTTGAAGGTCGAGAATGCTAGCATGCAGCTTTACGACATCGCCCGCACGTGGTATCGAGATGAGCCCCGATTCACCGCTCCCGATGTGACTTGGGAGGAGTTCAAGGAGCCGTTCAAGACGAAGTTCTATCCTGAAGCAGTCCGTGAAGAGTTAGAGAATGAGTTCGAGAGCCTAGAACAGGGCAACCTCTCCGTCGACGAATACACCGCAGAGTTCTCCCGCCTCAGCCACTTCGCAGACGCCTTGACCCCCGCAGCCAGAGCCAAGAAGTTCAGGAAAGGACTTTCATATGAAATTCGCATAGCCATCGCCACCAGTCAGGCCACGTGTCACGACCCGCACCCTGAGGAAGGGCACGAGAACGTGGGTACGTCCAGCCTACGCCGCAGTGTCGGCGGTAGAACGCTGTATAGTTCGTCTATAACATCTAACATCTAACAACAATATGATATAAATATATCATCTCCGCACGGAGGTATAATATAACATCTCAACTCTATATCTCAATCACAAGTCTAGGAAAGATAGAGCACGATATGGAATCAGATAAAAGAAAGGAACTGAAATATAAATAGAGTTATCACACCACACAAAGTAGATGTCCAACACAAATAAATACAAGTCCTGAATATAACTAAATATCAACTAACAATCGGAACAATCCGATACAAACTGAAAGCTGTAAATACTAGACTAGACTAGGCTAGACTCTACTGAGCTAGATGCTCCTCGGGCTCCTGAAGGTCACCCTCTTGTGCCCCATAGAAGGTAGGGCAGTCATCATCATTATCTGTAATATTTTTAACAGGTCCAGTCAGGACAGGAGCGAGCACAATACATCTCACGCAGTTCATAACATGTTAGAAAATATAAGCGTGCAAAAGAGTAAGATACATGAACTGTAAGAAGATGTATATGAAAACGAGAAAGAATTTATAACTGAAATAGATATAGGATAAGTAAAACTGCAATACTAGTGATTTAGAGCACAATATGGTTATGTAAACGGCTTAGGTTGCACAATAACAATAACAATAGGTCAAATCCATCATAACGTGAGTGTACAATGGAAGCGCACAATAGTTGTACAATGGGATTTGATCACATAACCATTCCTACTCACCCTCCCCAATCAAAACACAAGGATCTAATCCAGTTACGCTACCTTGTACAATAGTCTCCATGAATCTCATGTGATAATGAGAGTACAATATGCACAATGAGTATACATGAATGGGGGTGTACAATAAATACAATATGTAAGTGAAACGTACATAACAATATGTATCTGTTGAACACAATAGAGATAACATCGCAAAAGAAGATCCATATAGTACTAATCCGTGATAACAATCGTGCTAGTGTCAAGTAAAGTAATCTAAAGCAAGAATATAAATCCAGACAAGTATGAAACGATCAGAGAATGTACTCGCCTGTCACCCCGAATGACTGATATGAATGGATGTCCGAACTGGTGTCACAGAGTCCTATTTAGAGTAAAACAGGTTAAGATGTGTTCAATATGAAATAATGGAAATCTGCAGTGCAAGCTACATGATTCTAAGTCAAACTAGGTCTACTAGTCCAATCTAGGTCAACTCTAGTCTGACTAGGTCAACACCAAGCCAAGCCTATACCAAGCCTATGCCAAACCTTATCTCAATATCATATATCAATATATCTATATCATATATTAATATCATATCATATATTAATATCACTATCATGTATCAATATCATATCTATATATCTATACATATTTACATACATTCATAGTTTACATGTATTTATACTTAGAGACATAGAGAGGGGGTTAAGGGTAACATGTGTGCGTGAGTGAGATGAGGGAGTGTGTGTGACAGGTTTTACTGTAGCAGTGACATGTGTGTGTGAGGTGAGAGTGTGTGGCAGTAGAAGGCAGTGTGTGAGTACCAAAGTGAGTGATGTTCAGATTTACCCATGTTCATACAAAAACCTACAACCACATTTCAGTTTCTATACTATCCTAAGATCAGATTTTTACATTTCAATCTCAGTTTTCAGGTATCAAATTGAAGGATACAATCTCAGTTTATATCAAACAAGTCAACACTATCAATCCACATCCCATTAAGTTCTCAGGTTTTAGTCACTAGGATACTCAGGTTTTTAGTTGGGGGAATTCTCAGATTTAGTTTCAATTCCAATCCCAGGTTTTAGTTATATCAACCCAACCAATTTCTCAGGTCCTCACTATCCTGAATTCTCCTCTCAGGGTTTCTAACTGTTAGTTCAATATGAACTCATACTTCATGTATACCTACATAAGTACAAATACATATAAACACATACGTTCAGGGGCAGCCCTGTGTGCTACTGCCCTGCTATAGGCAGGGCCTAAGCTAGCTGCTACTGCTCTTGATGAAAAGCAACAACCAGGCCAATCCAAGGCAGGCCAAGCACCCATGCCACTGACCTGGCATACACAGGTAAGAACCCATAATCCATTGTGAGTGTGAAGAAGAACTGTCCTCAGGATTCAGATTTTTTTACAATTCAAAACCTATCTAAACAACAACTTGAAATCACAATACCACTAGGGAAAATCCAAACTAAACTTCACATTTGCCTAAGTTCCAGTTTTCACTTCAAACTCAGGTTTAATATCAGTCTACATATTTAAAATCTCAGTTTTCAAAACAACAAATCTCAGTTTTATGAATACATTCTCAGGTTCTTACATATATTCTCAGTTTTCCTTATATACATACCTGTATACCTTTCTATATATGCAAACTCAGAAATGTACATGAAATTGTATATTCATACAGATATACCAAAACACTAGTACCTGTGTCACAGTGTCACAAGTGTGTCCAAGTGTCTGAATTCAGTGTACAGATGTGTCCAGGGTGTATAAGTGAGTGTACAATGTGTCATGTGATGCAAGAGTGTCCACATGCAATGTAAACTTGAAACTAAATAGGGGAAAACATGTGCACAGGTGTCTATCAGGTTAGGGAGTGTCCAAGTGTTGTGTGTGTGTCCACGAAGTGTCAAATAGTGTCCAAACATGTGAGTCAACCAGTGTCAGAGACTGTGTTCAGCACAGTCTCGTGCAGTGAGTTCAGAGACTCATGGACACGACACAAGTCATACCAAGACACGTGCTCGTGTCCAGAGCTTCGCCAGGGATAGAGCTACATGCTCGAGTCCCTGATACGTGCCCACGACGTGTCCTGGTAGGACACGAAGCCCGTATCAGAGCGGGGTTTTCCTGCGTGTACAGTGATGTGTAAACCCCGTGCAGTCAAGATATCTCCCTAACCACTCGATAACTTCACCCCAAAATTTGTGTACACTGTGTCAGTGGTTGCCCGCACCCACACACAAAGTTTCGTATGTCGAGGTGCTGTGTCGTGTCCGCTAGGACACTCGAGCAGCAGGGCAGCCGCACGAGCCCCGTGCGGTGTCTCGTGCTGCGTGTCCGAGCCCAAAAACTGTGTCCAAACTTATCTAAAATCGACTCGGTCGATTACAAATCAATTCTCCACCTATTAGGCTACCCAAATATGAAATTTTTTTTGAAAATGGTTATAATTTAATCTATTGAGACATTTTACCAAACACGTAAATTAAAACACCGATACGTGTCCGATACGGGTATCGAACGGACACGAAATCCTACCAAACTTGGGCTACACCTAGGGGGACCCTAAATGAATGCATCCATGGGAAGAAAACTAGAATTTAATAGGTTTTGTAGGGTTTTACCTATTGAGGGTGAAACCTCAATTTAGAGCTATTTGATTGAGGGCTTCCTTCGATCTTGCGACGATCCCGAGCCTCCGAATCCTTGCTAGCTACCCACAAATAGTACCCTCTACTGTAGGGGAGTCCAATGCAAAAGACTAGGCTCAATTTGGACTTGTTTTGGATATTTGGGGAGGAGTTGAGGAAGAACACTAAAAGAGGCAAATAAAATTGATTAAAAATATGCAATTGATTAATGTGTTGTATTTATAGAGGGGGGGATGTGATGGCTGTCATTAGGTTAGGGTTAGGGTTTAGGATGAGTGGTCAAGGCTTCTCCAACAATTCCTAGGCAATCTAATGGCTCACAATTAAAGTAACTCTTCTTAACCTTTAGCCTAAATATCCTATTAACAAATATCTAGATATTAACCTAAATGATTACTTAGTTGAAACCATCTAACTTAGCCTCTATGGTCATGACTACCATCTAGATTAGGCTCAATTTCTAGGTCAAGTCCTAACAAATAGATTAGCACAATATTTAATTAATACAATTTACAATTTTACAAATTTATCAAAATGACCAAAATACCCCTAGGCTAAAAAGTTATAATTAGTCATCCTAATCACATGACTAGGCTCCCTTGGTCATGGTTAGTCTCTAGGCTCAGCAAACTCTAGAGTTACACTAGCCAATCACCAAAATCACAAGTCGTGATTTTAAATAGTTTAAAATTAACTAAAAATCACCAAAAATCATAACATGGTTTAAATATCATTATTAAATGATTATAATTATAAAATTTCAAAATTACCCTCATTTTAGAAACTGGGTGCTACAAGTCTACCCTCTTTAGAAGAATTTTGTCCTCGAAATTAAGATGGTCGTACTCCTTCTAGGTCAAACCCCCAACAATAATCACAGTCTCAATCATACAGTCCGATAATCATATGCGTCTGTCCAAAATCATGATACTCGGAGTCTTCGTCATGCTAGTGAGCAAGACTACGATATTCACAGGGTCCTTGACTATGGTACATACCTCTAGAATCATGGTATTTAAAATTTTCGCATTGCCGCATGCTTGGCCGTGAAAACCTTAAATTCCCACATCCGAGAAGTACGTCCAAAATCTGACTATGTGTCCTCACTATGCCAGCTATCACGACTATAGAAGACTCTAGATCCCATAATCGAGACGACCTAGCCCATACGACTTATCTCAGAAGAAAATAAATCACAATAAACTATCCGAACAAAATTTATCAACTACTAGGTACGGATAGAATCGAATTTCAAGACAGTTATAAGAGGGCAAATGCGGAAATAGAATCGAAAAGATTGGAACCTGCAATCAGCTCTTCCTCTGCCTGTGCATCCTCGACTGCCATGGCGAAAGCTCGCCCCTGCTGGCCTCCCTTGGCCTGTTACTGATGCTGGGCAAACCTCTGCTGTTGAGTCTGCAACGGTGGTCCCGTCTGCTGTCCTGTCGGAGCTCTAGCTCCTGCTACTGCCTGAGTCACTGGTGCCTTGTTCCTAGGACAATCCCTACACTGGTGCTCTGCTGAACCACAAAGTAAACACAGGCCCTGCCTCTTCCTGCAGTCGGTCCATCGGTGACCTTGCCTCTTACAGAAGTCACATGTAGTGGGCTGTTGCTGCCTGGGTGCCTGCTGATGAAGTACATGTCCCTGGTCCTGAAACGGCTGCTGAACTGGCCTCTGCTGGATGTGAGGGCGCTTGGCTGGCCCTGTACTAGAACTAGCCCCTAAGGTATCACTGCCCCTCTTCGGCTTGAGGCCGAAGTCCTCCTCTGCAATCTGCGTGTCCATCAATATCTGATCGAACGTCGCGTCACGGCGACCTGAGGTGCGGGTGCGCACTGCATGAATAAGTCCCCTATGGAACTTACGAGCCTTCTGCCCCTCACCCTGGATCATATCGGGAGCGAACCTGCTAAGGCGGAAGAACTCAGCTGCATACTCGTCCACCGACGAGTTCCCCTGTACTAGACCGACGAACTGGCCCTCCAATGCTGTAAGAGCCACGTCCGGGAAGAACTTCTCCTTGAAGAGCCTCCGGAAGTTCTTCCAAGTCAGCCCTCTCACCGACGCACGAGGATCCGTGCGGTACCATGTCAGCGCAATGTCGAAGAATCGGCTGGCTGCGGCCGAAACCCAAAGCGCTCTAGGAAGCTCTGCCAGCTCCATGCTCCGCTGTACATCCTCTAGCCAGTCGTCTGCATAGAGGATGCCCTCCGTGCCTGTGAAGTCCCTAGAGCTCATCTTCCTGAAGTCCAATACTGTCTCCGGCCTGGACTGCTGCTGGTACGGCTGCTGGCCAGTAGGGCCCTGCACCGTACCCGGTGCCCCTCTCTCCACTGCTGCCAGTGCAAGCTGATGTGAGTTCTCCATACTCTGTCGTAGAACCTCTGTCTGATGGTGGGATGCGTCAGCCTGATGCTGCTGTGCCTCTGCCTGGGCCCTCTGGGTCTGCATCATCTGCAGTATAAGGGCCATCATCTGCTGCGTATCTGTCGGTAGCGGAGGTGGCAGTAGAAAAGTCTCGGGAATAACTATGGATGGTCCCGCAGCTGGAGGTGGAAGACCTCCTGGAACAGTCGCTGCTACTCCTGCCTGAAGGGCAGAAACTGTGGTGGCAGCTCCCTCAGCTGCTACTCCCGTAGCCGGAGGTGGAAGACCTCCCGAATCTGAC
Source organism: Iris pallida (assembly GCA_029216955.1). NCBI lineage: Eukaryota > Viridiplantae > Streptophyta > Magnoliopsida > Asparagales > Iridaceae > Iris > Iris pallida. The sequence goes on along the minus strand of JANAVB010040820.1, from coordinate 8,205,475 downwards.
CTCTCTGGAACTGTACTAGGCCCTGCTGCCTGAGAACGAGTAAGCGGCATCCTGAGGACAGATTGAAACAAGGAGATCAATATGGCACATGATAAGGAAAATCAAGGAAGGACAATTAAATTCAGTTACAAGAAGAGTTGTCATGGCAATCAAAGGATCAGAGTTTTTCCTAAAATGTGATTGAGTAACTCTTTATACTGCCTATTCCTATATCCTTATAGCAGGCTCGTAGCAGCACTCTAAGTCGAGCACCACTACGAAATCGCACTAGTTACGACTCTGACCTGCATGGGCCACCACAAAAACGTGTCACGACCCGCACCATGAGGAAGGGCACGAGAACGTGGGTACGTCCAGCCTACGCCGCAGTGTCGGCGGTAGAACGCTGTATAGTTCGTCTATAACATCTAACATCTAACAACAATATGATATAAACATATCATCTCCGCACGGAGGTATAATATAACATCTCAACTCTATATCTCAATCACAAGTCTAGGAAAGATAGAGCATGATATGGAATCAGATAAAAGAAAGGAACTGAAATATAAATAGAGTTATCACACCACACAAAGTAGATGTCCAACACAAATAAATACAAGTCCTGAATATAACTAAATCTCAACTAACAATCGGAACAATCCGATACAAACTGAAAGCTGTAAATACTAGACTAGACTAGGCTAGACTCTACTGAGCTAGATGCTCCTCGGGCTCCTGAAGGTCACCCTCTTGTGCCCCATAGAAGGTAGGGCAGTCATCATCATCATCTGTAATATTTTCAACAGGTCCAGTCAGGACATGAGCGAGCACAATACATCTCACGCAGTTCATAACATGTTAGGAAATATAAGCGTGCAAAAGAGTAAGATACATGAACTGTAAGAAGATGTATATGAAAACGAGAAAGAATTTATAACTGAAATAGATATAGGATAAGTAAAACTACAATACTAGTGATTTAGAGCACAATATGGTTATGTAAACGGCTTAGGTTGCACAATAACAATAACAATAGGTTAAATCCATCATAACGTGAGTATACAATGGAAGCGCACAATAGTTGTACAATAGGATTTGATCACATAACCATTCCTACTCACCCTTCCCAATCAATACACAAGGATCCAATCCAGTTACGCTACCTTGTACAATAGTCTCCATGAATCTCATGTGATAATGAGAGTACAATATGCACAATGAGTATACATGAATGGGGGTGTACAATAAATACAATATGTAAGTGAAACGCACATAACAATATGTATCTGTTGAACACAATAGAGATAGCATCGCAAAAGAAGATCCATATAGTACTAATCCGTGATAACAATCGTGCCAGTGTCAAGTAAAGTAATCTAAAGCAAGAATATAAATCCAGACAAGTATGAAACGATCAGAGAATGTACTCGCCTGTCACCCTGAATGACTGATATGAATGGATATTCGAACTGGTGTCACAGAGTCCTATTTAGAGTAAAACAGGTTAAGATGTGTTCAATATGAAATAATGGAAATCTGCAGTACAAGCTACATGATTCTAAGTCAAACTAGGTCTACTAGTCCAATCTAGGTCAACTCTAGTCTGACTAGGTCAACACCAAGCCAAGCCTATACCAAGCCTATGCCAAACCTTATCTCAATATCATATATCAATATATCTATATCATATATTAATATCATATCATATATTAATATCACTATCATGTATCAATATCATATCTATATATCTATACATATTTACATACATTCATAGTTTACATGTATTTATACTTAGAGACATAGAGAGGGGGTTAAGGGTAACATGTGTGTGTGAGTGAGATGAGGGAGTGTGTGTGACAGGTTTTACTGTAGCAGTGACATGTATGTATGAGGTGAGAGTGTGTGGCAGTAGAAGGCAGTGTGTGAGTACCAAAGTGAGTGATGTTCAGATTTACCCATGTTCATACACAAACCCACAACCACATTTCAGTTTCTATACTATCCTAAGATCAGATTTTTACATTTCAATCTCAGTTTTCAGGTATCAAATTGAAGGATACAATCTCAGTTTATATCAAACAAGTCAACACTATCAATCCACATCCCATTTAGTTCTCAGGTTTTAGTCACTCGGATACTCAGGTTTTTAGTTGGGGGAATTCTCAGATTTAGTTTCAATTCCAATCCCAGGTTTTAGTTATATCAACCCAACCAATTTCTCAGGTCCTCACTATCCTGAATTCTCCTCTCAGGGTTTCTAACTGTTAGTTCAATATGAACTCATACTTCATGTATACCTATATAAGTACAAATACATATAAACACATACGTTCAGGGGCAGCCCTGTGTGCTACTGCCCTGCTATAGGCAGGGCCTAAGCTAGCTGCTACTGCTCTTGATGAAAAGCAACAACCAGGCCAATCCAAGGCAGGCCAAGCACCCATGCTACTGACCTGGCATACACAGGTAAGAACCCATAATCCATTGTGAGTGTGAAGAAGAACTGTCCTCAGGATTTAGATTTTTTTACAATTCGAAACCTATCTAAACAACAACTTGAAATCACAATACCACTAGGGAAAATCCAAACTAAACTTCACATTTGCCTAAGTTCCAGTTTTCACTTCAAACTCAGGTTTAATATCAGTCTACATATTTAAAATCTCAGTTTTCAAAACAATAAATCTCAGTTTTATGAATACATTCTCAGGTTCTTACATATATTCTCAGTTTTCCTTATATACATACCTGTATACCTTTCTATATATGCAAACTCAGAAATGTACATAAAATTGTATATTCATACAGATATACCTAAACACTAGTACCTGTGTCACAGTGTCACAAGTGTGTCCAAGTGTCTGAATTCAGTGTACAGATGTGTCCAGGGTGTATAAGTGAGTGTACAATGTGTCATGTGATGCAAGAGTGTCCACATGCAATGTAAACTTGAAACTAAATAGGGGAAAACATGTGCACAGGTGTCTATCAGGTTAGGGAGTGTCCAAGTGTTGTGTGTGTGTCCACGAAGTGTCAAGTAGTGTCCAAACATGTGAGTCAACCAGTGTCAGAGACTGTGTTCAGCACAGTCTCGTGCAGTGAGTTCAGAGACTCGTGGACACGACACAAGTCATACCAAGACACGTGCTCGTGTCCAGAGCTTCGCCAGGGATAGAGCTACATGCTCGAGTCCCTGATACGTGCCCACGACGTGTCCTGGTGGGACACGAAGCCCGTATCAGAGCGGGGTTTTCTCGCGTGTACAGTGATGTGTAAACCCCGTGCAGTCGAGATATCTCCCTAACCACTCGATAACTTCACCCCAAAATTTGTGTACACTGTGTCAGTGGTTGCCCGCACCCACACACGAAGTTTCGTGTGTCGAGGTGCTGTGTCGTGTCCGCTAGGACACTCGAGCAGCAGGGCAGCCGCACGAGCCCCGTGCGGTGTCTCGTGCTGCGTGTCCGAGCCCAAAAATTGTGTCCAAACTTATCTAAATTCGACTCAGTCGATTACAAATCAATTCTCCACCTATTAGGCTACCCAAATATGAAATTTGTTTTGAAAATGGTTATAATTTAATCTATTGAGACATTTCACCAAACACGTAAATTAAAACACCGATACGTGTCCGATACGGGTATCGAACGGACACGAAATCCTACCAAACTTGGGCTACACCTAGGGGAACCCTAAATGAATGCATCCATGGGAAGAAAACTAGAATTTAATAGGTTTTGTAGGGTTTTACCTATTGAGGGTGAAACCTCAATTTAGAGCTATTTGATTGAGGGCTTCCTTCGATCTTGCGACGATCCCGAGCCTCCGAATCCTTACTAGCTACCCACAAATAGTACCCTCTACTGTAGGGGAGTCCAATGCAAAAGACTAGGCTCAATTTGGACTTGTTTTGGATATTTGGGGAGGAGTTGAGGAAGAACACTAAAAGAGGCAAATAAAAATGATTAAAAATATGCAATTGATTAATGTGTTGTATTTATAGAGGGGGGGATGTGATGGCTGTCATTAGGTTAGGGTTAGGGTTTAGGATGAGTGGTCAAGGCTTCTCCAACAATTCCTAGGCAATCTAATGGCTCACAATTAAAGTAACTCTTCTTAACCTTTAGCCTAAATATCCTATTAACAAATATCTAGATATTAACCTAAATGATTACTTAGTTGAAACCATCTAACTTAGCCTCTATGGTCATGACTACCATCTAGATTAGGCTCAATTTCTAGGTCAAGTCCTAACAAATAGATTAGCACAATATTTAATTAATACAATTTACAATTTTACAAATTTGTCAAAATGACCAAAATATCCCTAGGCTAAAAAGTTATAATTAGTCATCCTAATCACATGACTAGGCTCCCTTGGTCATGGTTAGTCTCTAGGCTCAGCAAACTCTAGAGTTACACTAGCCAATCACCAAAATCACAAGTCGTGATTTTAAATAGTTTAAAATTAACTAAAAATCACCAAAAATTATAACATAGTTTAAATATCATTATTAAATAATTATAATTATAAAATTTCAAAATTATCCTCGTTTTAGAAACTGGGTGCTACACCACTACTTACGAGAGGATCTTGAAGGTCGCACATACAGTAGAAATAGAATTGAAGAGTAAGCGAAAGAGAGACAGAGACGCACAAGGAGGAAGCAGCAACCAATCGAGAGCGACAAAGCGACCCAATGTTCCAGAGAAGATCACAGTACAACAGTATCAACAGTAGCCACAAGTAGCCCCATATCAAGTACAAGACGTTCCTACCTGCTAGTATTGCATGAAGAAGGGCCACATCCAAGAACAGTGCCGCAAATGGTTAGGGTTGTGTTGGACTTGTGGTTCCAACCAGCACATATCCCGATTTTGTCCAATGAGAAATGTAAATGCCCCACCACTACCAGCCGCACAAGAAGGAGCTGACGGAAGCTCATAATAGAATTATAGTAATGGTACAATTGTGAGTCCTATATTAGCTTTTGTGAGAACATAGAAATATTCTAGTAATAGCAAGTTTTGACTATTCATTTATATCATAGCTTTATTTGAATTTCGAGGATGAAATTATTTTAAGGTGGGTAGGTTTGTGAGCCCTTGGTCCAAATTTTTCCTATACATTTATTTATTATTATTTTTCCCCTCTAAATAATTCTTTTGGTGATGAATGTTACAATAGAAGATAAGTTTTGCAGTTACATGAGGAGAAGGGGAATTCTGCAAATACATTATAGCAAGGGAGGGTCTTTTTACAAATATCTAAACTAATAGGGACCTGAGCTAAACTGTGTAGTTTAAATCCTTTTCGAAATACACAGGGATTTAAAATCCCGTGTTTGGAAATTCCCAACGGCTAAGCACAGGTCTCCTGCGGATAGGATCGAAATCTCCTCCCTTCTATCTCGACAGGATTCGATTGACCTATGTATATATATGAATGTTAGTTGAAGCCTTCGCCTCTCATTAAAACCCTAGAATCCCTGGCCGAGTTCTTCCCAACCTTCCTCTTTCGAAGTCGAAGCAACTTCCTGCAGGATCGAAGCAATCAACAGGTAACCTTCCTCCATCCTAATTTCGATTCAATAAGACTAGTAACTCAACTAAGTACACAAATGAAGGTAAGGTATTTGTGGAAATTTGTGAAAGGGAATTGGGCAATGGGGTATGCCATGAATAGGGACTAAGATTGGATACATGTATCAGTATCGGATAGCAGGAGATATTTTCATGAGATACTTTCATGTATCATTGTACACATGGTACATTAGAGGTGAATCTATAATATCACCGTCGCAGTCGCCTGGTTGGACTTGGACACGTCTCGTATCCGAAAAGCGGGTGCGTGTCACGCCCCAGAACCAGAATACTGGACGGAGGAGTACACAGCCAGCTACGCAATCCCAAAGTACGTTAATACTCTGAAATCACGTATAAGCTGTCAAGACATGGGGGTTACTCTATAAGCCATCAGTCAATCCTATGGTTTAACAATCCTAGGTATCTCAATCACAGGCAATTTATGCAAGAGCAAAGAGTACGATCATCATACATACAATAGTAAGGCATCCCGAACCATATATACATGAATGATCATGAAGCCAGTACCACCGAACTGATGACTAGCTAGAGTATTAGTCGTACATGATAAAGACTAGCTATAGTCTAGAATACACATATCATGTTTATTCCCGTAGGCTACAATATCAAAGAAAATACCAAAACACGAGCTAAACACGTGCTCGGGGCTAAACGCTACAAGCGGATAATTTACATATCAGTAGGAGAATTAAGAAGAAATCCACTGAGGCACTCTGGTTCTCCGGCTGGTCACCGTCGAGTAGATGGTGCGGTAGATCCTTCGGGCTCTTCTATTAGAACCTGGCCATGGAAAACCAGTGGGGTCAGACCCAAATAGCAAGTACCACAAAGGAGGCCGAACTATGAACTTAAAACCAGCAATCATAGGCAATCAACAGGGAGAGAAAGCAATAAGTAAAGGAGGATCGAGAATCGTGCAATACCAATGCACTTATCCCGAACATAGGAAGACAGTAAATAAATCATTATTTGACATAAAATAAATTGGAGAGCATGTTAAATAAATAGAGCTAGGCAATATACGAAGAGAGGACGAAGGTACTGTTCCGGAAGCCAGGTTACAACCCTTAAACCAAACAAGGACCGGGATTGTAACCCTTCGCTTGAACAGAACTTGGTCTCTGATCATTTATTGCTAGAGGTGACAATCGTTAAGTGACAATTAGAGAGTGACAATACATAGTACAATATTTTAGAGTGACAATCCTTGCAACCATTATCCTGGAACAATTTAGAACTGGATCTAGACGGATATACGATGAGATAACCATGGAACTATTCAGATAACCAGCTTACAACCCGTAAACCAAATAAGGACCGGGGTTGTAACCCTTCGTCTGAACAGAACTTGGTTTCTCCCACCATTTATCGGCAAGATAAAATAAGAAATCAGGACATGTAACAATCATGTACAAGATCAAGACAAGACTAGACAGATTGAACTCCATTCAACATTCACGGCCAAGCAATAAGTACGACTTGATACTTTAACTAACTAGGGTTATCACAGACCTAGTTACTAGCAATATGCAAAGAGATTTCCAAGTCCAGTTACCCGCCTGCTGCTACCTGAGTGACCCCAGCAAAAGAAAAACAAGTATAGCAGACACACTGTAGTGAGATACATGTGTCCTAAAGAGGTGCCCCACTCGACGGCAGGATGGAAATGTGCTCATTATGACAGATAGCTCCAAGTCCCATGTATATATATAAGGCCGGGATCAAAGGGGCAACATGTAACTGGGAAAGTCTCTTCATGAACTACTATATTATTCTAGTTATTAGCCTTAGCCATTTACAGTAGGTACCCCTGACCGTGGTACTCAGGGGTCCCTGTCCTAGACATGATGCAAGACAAGACGGGTTCATTTGTACAAGCACAATCGTCCACGATGTCCAGGTCATTCATACTTGTCATGTCGGGTTAGCCGTCGCAACAGCATTTTGAGAAATATCATGTCAGGTTTACTTGTCAAGAGTGTGCCACGGCGGGCCACTATCGAGAATTATCATGTCAAGTTATCATGTCAAATTTGTCAGGTCAAGTTATCTTGTCAGGAGTGCACCACGACGGGTCACTATCAAGTCATGTCATTTATCAAGGAGGGAAGAAACTTGTGCAATTAAATAATAATATATTTATAATAAATATATTTTTGAAGCCAAAGAAAAACTCTACAACTTTCATGTTGGGAGTGGGAAGAAATTCTGACCACAATTCAGGCAAATAAAACATTTAAACAATCAAAGTGGACCCCATGCGGCCAAAAAGTGGGAGAACATACATACGGCCAAAGAGAGTGGGAGAGCCACCCATGCGGCCAGCCAAAGCTTATGCGGCCAGAAAATAACTGAAGGGGCCATACGACCAGCAAGAAATATTCATGCAACCAGAAAAGACAAGGAGAGAGGAACCCGCAATAAATGCAAGCTTCCACTCAAGCAAAAGAAAAGGACACGTGGCCACTCAAGTACTGGGGCCATGTGGCCTAAAATTACATGGATACAAACCTTGTGGGACCCTATTATAATTAATGCTTCATACTAATGAGGCCAGCACACCATGGTGTATGTGGCAAAATATGGCACGTGGCCACTCAAACAATGCATGCGGTCAAGAATTATCAAACATGCATATATGTCTAAAGGCCATGCGGCCAGCATGTGTGCTGATGGCCTATGCGGCCATCAAATAATGCATGCGGCTCTTTTAAACAAATGTCCATGCGGCCCCTTAGGGAATGGCCACATGCGGCTCGTTAGCTTGAAATTGCTAGCAAATACTGCTAAGGCATTAATTACTAATGCATTGCCAATGCATTAGAAGCTAATGCATTAAATACTGCCAACTATGCATGCAAATGCAAGCTAAGCCAAGGCATGCAACATTCAACTAAATGATAGGGTCAAGACAATAATTAAATAATTCAAGTCATTATAAGGCCATGCGGCTCCTATTGTAACAATGCTGACACTGGCATTTAATACCTCTAACAATGCATTATACAAATGTGAATGCAACACATGCGGCTCAGTATTTGTAAAAATGCCACGTGGGTTCACAATGCAAATATGCATGCAACTACTGTAATATGCTAACACTTGCATGTATGAAATATGCATGCAAGCTTGCTAACCATGCATTAACTTCTATGTGTAAATGCAAGAATGCATCTAAATGTATTAAACAAATGCACCTAATAAATGCATTATACCAAGGTATTAAACAATTGTATAAAATATGCATGCATTAAACCTCAACACGTAAATGCAAGAATGCATCTATTCTTATGCGGCCAAGCATAAGAATTGTTACATGCGGCCAAGCATGCAATAATTCTTTCCCATGCAAGCACTTGGCCAAACATTCATGCGGCCAAGTAAAATTTGTTTCATGCGGCCACGTGACTTGGCCTAAGCATGCGGCTCAACTTTTTCCTTCCCATGTAAGCACTGATGCATGCAACTAATATTAAAAGCAAGCCAACTCACTGGAATGGCCCTATGCGGCCAAGTCACTATTTAAGCATGCAAGCCGGCCATTATTATATTTAAATGCTAATACTAATTAATGCATGCATGCATGTCCATTATTTATTTAAATGCTACTGCTTGCAAAGGCTAATGCATTTAACTGCATGCAAATGCCAGTGCCATATGCGGCTGACTATTGTGTTGGCCTATGCGACTCAACTGTAATTAATGGCTCCCACAGAGAACATGTCCATAAAATACTATGGCCTCCATGCTTCTCCAAACCACAATAAGAACCCAAATCCAGACTCTCGTAGGTCAAATTCGAATAAAATAGAATTCTCTACAACATGGAACCATCAACTTGCAAAAATATGCAAGTTTGATAGATCAAAATTTATGGAAACCGAAAATACCACAAAACTAGATCTACAACAATTCACTCGATAAAACAAAAACTTCAAGTTCTAAAGATGCTTAGAATCATGCAAGGAAGAAGATGGAACAAACAGAAATAAATTTGTTCAAGGTTCGGCAAGGTGTACTTGCCTATCTCTAATGGCTAGGGTTTGGTGGAAAAGAAATGAATGAGGGTGAATGAGGAATGAGAGAGAAAAAGTGGCTTATACAACAAGCTCAAGTGATCTCCACCATTCATTCCTCTCCACTCAATCTAAACCATACACCTCATCTCATAAACAACCAAACTAAACCAAACCAAGTCAAAGTGGAACCGAACCAAATAAAACCAAATCCAAGTTAAACCAAGTCATGAAAATCCAATACTTCGAAAAATATTAAAATATCACGCAAATCGATAAATACGAAATACGGCTCAAATAAACATGTATCCGTATAAAATACCGATACAGTGAGACGGGTCCTACAACTCTCCACACCTTAGAAAAATTCCGTCCTCAGAATTTCCTGAGGCTAGTCGAGCAAGATAACAAAACAAAAGCTCCAGGAAACTCAACAATCTCAATAAATCAAGCATGACATATAAGTAAAGTAAAACAATCAGTAATGTAAATAATACGTAAGCAGTAAATAAATGCATAAGAACAAATACAATCATGATCAAGAAGGGCTGGAGGCATATGGATCAATATGACTCCTGAGACAGTTGTGTAGAAACCAACGTCCTCGCTGGCCTAAGCTGATTCCCAAAAATGGATAAAAGTCAAGCCTCAAGGTAAGTCGGTACCAATGACTTAGTTCAAGAAATGACTCTACCCAGGATGTGTCATCGTAGTTAAAACAGATGCATGAACTTTATCACCTGTCTCAAGATACAAAGACAGAAGCGACTGGCTGATCGGGATGGACTGACATCTCTGCCTGCATGCTGAGACTGTTCCTCCATAACTGGCCTGGCTGAAGAATACTGAGCTTCCCTCGACAAAACACGAACAAGATAATCAGAAGGATCAAGAACAGTACCCTTGAAAGTTGAAGGACACAAGATCAAATCATGGGAACAGGAATGATCAACGATCAAAACATATATCAAGTCAAGTACCAAAGATAGAGAATAATCCGAAGGAGATCAAATAAGGATAATCGTGATTGAGATATCTAAACATGGTAACCCCCACAAATCTGAAAATCGAGACCTGCATGGGCCACCACTAAAACCATGTCACGCCCCAGAACTAGAATACTGGACGGAGGCGTACACAGCCAGCTACGCAATCCCAAAGTACGTTAATACTCTGAAATCACGTATAAGCTGTCAAGACATGGGGGTTACTCTATAAGCCATCAGTCAATCCTATGGTTTAACAATCCTAGGTATCTCAATCACAGGCAATTTATGCAAGAGCAAAGAGTACGATCATCATACATACAATAGTAAGGCGTCCGAACCATATATACATGAATGATCATGAAGCCAGTATCACCGAACTGATGACTAGCTAGAGTATTAGTCGTACATGATAAGGACTAGCTATAGTCTAGAATACACATATCATGTTTATGCTCGTAGGCTACAATATCAAGGAAAATACCAAAACACGAGCTAAACACGTGCTCGGGGCTAAACGTTACAAGCGAAGAATTTACATATCAGTGGAAGAATGAAGAAGAAACCCACTGAGGCACTCTGGTGCTCCGGCTGGTCACCGTCGAGTAGATGGTACGGTAGATCCTTCGGGCTCTTCTATTAGAACCTGGCCATGCAAAACCAGTAGGGTCAGACCCCAAATAGCAAGTACCACAAAGGAGGCCGAACTATGAACTTAAAACCAGCAATCATAGGCAATCAACAGAGAGAGAAAGCAATAAGTAAAGGAGGATCGAGATTCGTGCAGTACCAATGCACTTATCCCGAACATAGGAAGACAGTAAGTAAATCATCATTTGACATAAAATAAACTGGAGAACATGTTAAATAAATAGAGCTAGGTAATATACGAAGAGAGGACGAAGGTACTGTTTCGAAAGCCCGGTTACAACCCTTAAACCAAACAAGGACCGGGATTGTAACCCTTCGCCTGAACAGAACTTGGTCTCTGATCATTTATTGCTAGAGGTGACAATCGTTATGTGACAATCAGAGAGTGACAATACAGAGTACAATATTTTAGAGTGACAATCCTTGCAACCATTATCCTGGAACAATTTGGAACTTGTAGAAGCATGGAAAATGATGAAGAAAGATCCATGCGGCCAGAGAACCACATGCGGCTCAGATAGCCCATGCGGCTCAGAGATTCATGCGGTACAAGGGACTATGCGGCTCAAGACATTCCATGCGGCTCAGAAAAGAACGACACGTGGCTTGCAAACAGTTCTTCCCTCCGCCCTATACTGCATTAATTACTCCAACGGCTGACAGCTCTGATGACTGACAACCCTGACACAGAGATGTAATTATGACACTGTCATAATGACAGACCCCTAGGGAAATGGAGGAGATCTCTGACATAATCCCCCCCGAGATCCAGAAAATACCACACGGCCTCGACACGTGGACAGTCGTATGCGGCTCGAGCGAAGACTTCCCATGCGGCTCATATCGAAGTGGTCCTATGCGGCTCAGGCCGAGACGGTCATATGCGGCTCGAGCGAAGACTCTCCATGTGGCTCAGGCCGAAGCTCCTCCTATGTGGTTTAGATCGAAATAGCCCTATGCGGCTCAAGAAGAGGCCTCCCCATGCGGCTCGCAAGGATCATCTCCATGCGGCTCACTCCCCATTATGTGGTCCAGATAGGTCGAAGCAACCCTGACACGTGGCCAGTCTTATGCGGCTCAATCCTTATGCGGCTCAGATCCCCCCAGTAGTTCCTAGGACATGTGTCCTAAGCCAATCAATTTTCCAGATTTACTGCAATCAGAGATTGGGTCAAATCCTAATAATCTGGGACACGTGGCGGGAGAATAAATTAAATTTATTTATTCAGATTCACAGACATCAGCAGATCATAACGAGGGAGATTTATTCCAATCAGAATTAATTACTGATGTGATTTGGTGCAATCTACACTTAATGGCCCAGATTCATCACACTCAAAACTAATAGCCCAGATTGGGCCAATCCACAGGCCGCCGCCATTTTAAGGAGGAAATCATTGCAAACCCTAATGATTGTATCCCATTCTTATAAATAGCGAGATGCCATTCCCTTGCAGAAAGAGAGAACCAACACACAGACCACGAGAGAGAGATCAATCAACAAAGAGAGGGACCCCCCTGTTCGAGAGCACAAAGAGAGAATAGCCAGAGAGCAAAGAGAGCATTTCTTCAACGCCAAGCAATATTCTGGAGCCAAGGCTGCATACCGATCATCCAAGGAGTAATGCAGAGCGGCCGTCGCTTTTCCGAGCCTCTATCGTCACCCCCCAGAATCTAAAATAAACAATTATACTTAGACTGCTGTACCTAGGTTTTCGTCCCTAGGCTTTCTTTGTACAAGCGAGTTTGTATTGTGAAGTAAAAGTCCAGTCCTCTCATAAAACTGTTCTGCTCTTTTATATTTTATGGCAAACACGATGGCGACTCTGCTGGAGACAAACTTCTCCACGGCTGAGGAGTTGGTGACGTAATCGGATGCAGCCAAATTTGGCTCCACACAACTGAAGATGGTCGTCCGCTTCGACCAACATGCGTTTGAAGAAATGCTCTCCGAAGGAAGCGCTGGCCCGGTCCAGAAGCTCACCCATACAAAGAAGGCTCGCAAGGAGTGGAGGCCAAAATCGTTTGCTCCTCCCCAGGCCTTGGACGGGGTACTCTTTGCTACCCAAAACGGCAAAGGCGACTCTCATGCGGCCCCACTTCAAGCCATAGAGGACTCTGCTGTCCCCAAGTCCGACAGAGGAAAGCACTACGATGCTGGACTTACAGGAGCAAAGAGCGATTCTATGTGCTCCAGAAAGAAACTGAACAAGGGCACTAGCCGCAAATGGAAGACTCATGCGGCCAAGATTGCCAGCCGCATGAATGATGACCATGCGACTGAAACTGCTAGCCAAATGCATAGTACTCATGTGGCCAGGATCTCCAGCCACATGGAGAATACTCATGCGGCCAGGATTTCCAGCCGTATGGAGAATATCCATGCGGCTACGACTGCCAGCCGCATGAAGATTGTTGATTATAGCCGCATGACGCCTACTCCACGTGGCTCTGTCTTCGATCGCCTCTCCTATGGTCCTGATCTCCTGTGCTCCCAGGAAGACATGTCTGATTCTCTCCAGCACCACTTGGACTTTTTCTACTATGTGCCCTCACGCGCTAGAGTGAACAAGTCCAAGACGACGCGGGCTTGGCAAGCTCAGCCGACTGTCCCGACCTCTGACCATCCGAGCGCTCTACATACCGTTATACGGGTCTCTGATGGGAAGTTGTACAGAACCCCTCGAGTCCAGCCCCCGGCGGCAAACGGACAAAGTGGTTCCTCTGACCAGCGTGAGGCTATCCTCCACAAGCGCAAGAAAAGAGAAGGGGCCTCGGTGTGCAAAGAGTCCTCACATGGACGTCACTGTACCCAGATCATCGTCAACTGCTGCTACAACAACACGACAGTAAAAGAAGACCGACCGTCCGTCTTCCGAAGGCTACAACGGCCGAGCTCAGAGGACGAGGCGCCTCCTGTTGTCTCCTGTAATTCCACTCAGAAAATCCCCGCCGAGGGGAGAGGGAAGAAGACATGCATCTCCAGCCCAAAGATATCAACCACTACAGCTAAGAAACTGTCGTCTAAACGGTTGTCCTCCACCGAAGTTTTCCAAGGCACCCGTTCAAAGACAAAATTTGCTACAGTGGGAGATTCATCATCCACATCACTGGGGGTCGCTGGAACTGGAGGTCGCTGGAAATGGGGGTAGCACTCCTCCGAACATCTACGACAATCCGATGTTCTAAAGAGACGAGCCCGAGGGAACAACTCTCCCATCAGAACAGCAAATGTCGACGTCCCCGAGGACGTCCATGACTCTCAAGATGAAGCAAGCTCTGAAGCTGGGGGTACTATTCCCTCCGAGTCCGAACCAGAAGAGAACATTCCTATATACCCCGATGACTTCTCGGTACATGGGTATGACTCGGAAGGTATGTCTTCTACCGTCACTTCCATCTCTCCTCATGTAAGGACGATGTTCATGACGGATAGCAACCAGGGGGGCTCCAGTGATCGCCAATGCATCGACACTCTGGAGGCCATACTGCATGCCTTAGTCAAGTCTGTAGACGAGATCAAAGTGGCCCTTCCTACTCTGCAAGGAGGGACGCCTGGCCAAACAAGTACGGGTTCTACGGTCAATGCGGACTCGAACTCAGCTGCACCGAACCCGGGCAATAATCCTCCTGAAACGATGGTTCCCACCGCCGTAGATGAAGCCAGGGAAGCGAGAAGAGAGGTCTAGGAGCTCCGAGCCATGTTTTACGCTCGAGAAACCTCTCAAGACCTTAAAATACGGCAACCATATCCTGCTGTATGGAGGGATGTCTCTTTTCCACCAAGATATAAGCCGTTCAACATCAATCCTTATGATGGCAAGACCTCAGCAAGTCGGTACATCACTTACTTCGAGGTCACCACCGACCATCTGCCCCATGACGATGCTATTCTTACACGATTATTCATCGGGACATTGGAAGGGTCGCCTTCGACTGGTATCGCAACCTGCCAGACAACTGCATCCACTCCTTCACCGGCGTCAAGCGCATGTTCTTGGAGAGATTCTACGAAGTAGGACAGGACGTCACAATGTCCACTCTTATGGACGTCGTCCAAGGGGAGAAGGAGTTGACGAGGAACTATATTGAGCGGTTTCGCCAAACCGTAATGAAGTTGCCGTCTGGTAACCCAGATTCCTCTTTGATTGAAATTTGCCAAAAGAGATTGCTCCCTACAATCAGTCTCTGGATGGGCGAAAGTCAATTCAAGGACTGGAAGACGTTCATCATCAGTGCCACTAGTGCCAAAGAACGGTTGAAGAAGGCTCGCCAACTGGGATTGCACATCTCAGAGGGAGAAAACAAAGGCAAGTGTCCCAATACCAACAACGACAATGGGGATAGCCCCTCCAACAATCGGGACAACAGGGGCAAGCAGGCTATGGTGGCCGACACAGCCCAGAAGCCTGAGTCAAAATCGGCAGACAAACAATGGTCGCAAATCACTTACTCCTTTGAAGACAGCCATGTCAAGCCCATCTTGGACATGCTCATACAAGGAGACAGAATTCAGCTCCCTCCACCAAGATGGGAACCTCGGCCGGCAGATATGGAGAATCCGAAGTACTGCCATTACCACCGCTACGTCCACCATGCTACACACGACTTCTACCAACTGAAACAATATATCCAAAATCTTATCGATTCGAACGCTCTGGCCATCGATTTCGAAGAGGTGACCATAGCAGCCAATATGGTATCCGTACAGTTCGGTAGTTTCCCTCCAACAGAGACTCAAGACGGGGTGGTACCCATCCCTCTGGCGATGATAGAGATTGCTAATCTTCTGCCTTCTCGGGATCAGGCTGCTCGTCTAGTGCCCCTCACCACATCACAGGGGAAAATTATGTGGGTCTATCCGGACCTGGTACCTGAAGTGACTCAGTCCACACCGCCTTCTGTTCACAAGAAGAAGATTGGAAAAGTCAGATCCTGCCGTACAATCTCGACAGATGTCCAAGAAGTCATGGCTGTTGTTACCCGATCTGGGGCACAATCCTAACCTGTGGCTAACAACTCAGCTGAAGATCATCCACCAACCACTGCTGACGCTCCAGGGCCTTCTCAGCCTCCGACGACCGACAAGCCTAGGCCGAAGGAGACTCGCTTCGACAAGTCCCTCCGAAAAGAGACACATCAGGGGCTGGAAAGGCCCTACAACTTCGACATCTTGGCACAGTTGGCTAATACGCCGGCCAAATTATCCTTATATGAACTCATGAGGCTCTCAAAGGATGTTCGTGCGGCTTTGAGCGATGCACTCCAAAATATCGACGTATATCTGGCTCAGGTCAACCTCGCAGGAGAAAGCCCGCCTGTAAATCTCCAAGACAGCATTTGTACAGGAGCGATGCCCAATATTGTCTTCACTCCGCAGGATATGCTCATTAAAACTAATCTGCACGATCGCCCGCTATACTACACTGGATACATTGGGGACGTGAAGGTGGACCGGATGCACATTGATCCTGGCTCTTCCATAAGCATCATCCCGAAGGGTCTGCTACATCATCTCTGCATTCCGATGCATCGCCTGGCACCAACAAGCACCGCCATCATCGGTTTCAATTCGGGCAGGAGCTACCCAATTGGAAAGATTCATTTGAAGTGCCAAATTGGCGATCTCCAGTCAGAAGTGACCTGCTACGTCATAGATGCGGACACTTCCTACAACATCCTCCTGGGGCACCCTTGGATACATGATTATATGATCGTGCCCTCTATACTGTACCAGTGCTTCAAGTATGTCGACAAATACGGCTTCGTAAGGATGGAGTTTGCCGACATCGATCCCTTCAAAGGAGTCGAGTCCTACTACTCAGATTCTTGCCTATACGAGAAGTCAAAAAGGCACCTGGACGAAGATGTGCAAGCTCGAGCTGAAACGACCTCAGGATCAGAAGAACCTCTGACGATCCACCTTCAAGCTCGCAAACTTGGCAAATCTGCACCACTTACGGCCGCTCTGCGTAAGGATGCGATCAGCCTCTCAGCACAAGAAGGACAAATGATAATTCGGCTGCTAAGGTTCGGCCAAGTGCCGAGACCCATAACGGAGCCACTGACAATCAGGTTACCAAGAGTCGGCCATACACAAGAAAAAAAGTTCAATCCCTCTGACAAGCCAATGACGATACGACTTCCTAAGAAGAATCGTTATCCCGATGCAAAGTCTGGAGCTTCTAGCGAGCCAACTACTCCCCGTCCAGCATCAAGTGACAAACTGGGGGTCGCTAGTTTGCCGACAACTCCACGCTCGGCTCCACCAACAGAGCCCCAGATGATCAAGCTGTCCAAGTCATCCTCTCAGTCTTCATTTATACAGGGAGTGGCCGAAGAAGAACCGGAGCTGGCCAAGTATGTGGCTGTCCACACTGATGTTCCCTCCGTAGATGATGTAATCCCGTTAGAAAAGTTACCTTACTTCATCAATAAAGGGTTATCTTTGAACTACCTCGAGCTTGACAAGCTCTGTACAATGTAT
This sequence comes from Iris pallida, assembly GCA_029216955.1. Taxonomy (NCBI): domain Eukaryota; kingdom Viridiplantae; phylum Streptophyta; class Magnoliopsida; order Asparagales; family Iridaceae; genus Iris; species Iris pallida. The sequence goes on along the minus strand of JANAVB010040820.1, from coordinate 8,187,746 downwards.
GCTATGGAATACGGTATAGGCACTCACCTACACACACAGGTGACAAATATTTACACCGCGAACCAGCTTACTCCAGTCGAGGACGCCTACCGCATAATCGAGGGAGGGGACCCTCCAATCATCTTCGGCCGGAAAGACGATCCACAGCCCTTCACCATAGAGAAGGTTGATCCCGAATCAGATGTCGGAAGATTGCGTCTTTATCTGTACAGCCCTCAATCCAAATATATCATGCAAAAATAGGGGTACAATCTAGAGACTACGCCAGGCTTGAACTATGGCGCGGGTCGACGATTACCTTTGAAGCCGCCAGTCCCGGCTGGCAAACCACGGGACTACTACAGCAAGACCCGATGTGGGTTAGGGTATGTCCCGCCCACAACGACCCCCGAAAGTTCAGATGAGGAATGCAACTGGCAGCCGCATTCAACTGGGTCACCAACTTCTGATTCAGATACCAGCATCGGAGACATATTCAGACAATTCCTGTCAGTCAATATGGCATTCGCCGACGCTTACGAAGAAGATGAAGACATTCCTGAAATCCTTGAGTTAGAGACGTGGGCCCAACAACTGGATGCGCAATGGAAAAAGCGGTTTGAGCAGAGAGATCCTCCTACTGAATATGAGGTTATGCAGGTCAACCTCGGCGGCGAATCTTCTCCAAAACCAATCTTCGTTAGTAAAAGGCTAACAGACGAAGAGCGAGAATCGTTACTGGAACTCGTCAAAGAATATATTGATGTGTTCGTATGGAGCAACAAAGACATTCCAGGACTAAATCCCGAGGTTGTCCTCCACAAGCTCAACATTCGGCCGGATGCAAAGCCAGTCAAGCAACAACAGCGATATTTCCGCCCGGGCATCATGGATGCGATCGAAGCTGAAGTCAACAAGCTGATCGCCAGCGGCTTCATTCGTGAAGAACAATATCCTGACTGGGTCGCCAACATAGTACCGGTCCTCAAGAAGAATGGGAAAATTCGAATCTGCATCGACTTCCACAATCTGAACGAAGCGTGCCCCAAAGATGAATTCTTCCTCCCTATCACAGACATCATGATTGACAACACATGCGGTTTTGAACGCATGTCATTCATGGATGGATTTTTGGGGTACAACCAAATCAAGATGTCTTCTGACAATGAAAAGCACACCTCATTCCGAACACCGATTGGCACATACTGCTACACAGTCATGCCTTTTGGTTTAAAGAATACTGGCGCCACATATCAAAGAGCCATGAGTATCATCTTCAGAGACCACTTGCGCAAGAATATGGAGTGCTATGTTGATGACATCGTCGTCAAGAGTCGCTACAAGGGAGACCATCTGCAGGATCTAAGGACGGTATTCGACCTGATGTGAGCACACAACCTGAAGATGAACCCTACAAAATCCTTCTTGGGTGTCTCCAGCGGAAAATTCCTGGGTTTTATCATTACTGCCCAGGGAATTCATGTAGATCCAGAGAAGATGAAGGCAATTATGGAGATGGGTCCCCCGAAAAATCTTCGCAAACTCAGAGGCCTTCAAGGGAGGCTAGCTTACATCATGAGGTTCATCTCTAACCTCTCCGGGCGGTGTCGACCATTCACCCACCTCATGAAGAAAGGCATTTCGTTTGTATGGGATGAAGAATGCCAGCGCGCCTTCGATAGCATCAAAGAATATCTGATGAATCCTCCAGTCCTGGTAGCTCCGATTCCGGGAAGACCATTCTTGCTCTATGTACGAGCGATGGAACATTCTCTCGGCGCTCTGCTGGCACAAAATAACGATGCAAGCCATGAACAAGCCATATACTACCTCAGCCGAATGATGATTGGGCTAGAGCACCGATACACCGTTGTGGAAAAGGAATGCCTCGCCCTGGTGTTCGCCATTCAAAAGATGCGTCACTATGTCACAGGATAAACCATACATGTGATCTCACGAGTCAACCCTCTAAGGGTCCTCATGACTAAACCAGGGGCACTCAGCTCCCGCCTCGCCACATGGGCAATATTGCTATCTCCTTATCATATGATCTTCGTCTCGCAAAAGGCTGTTAAAGGTCAAGCCCTGGCAGACTTTTTAGTAGCCCACCCAGGCTCGAAATCATCCAGAATATACGAAGAAATTCCAGATGAGGTCGCCGACTCACATGCAACCTCTTACGATGATATATGGCGAATGTTCTTCGACGACGCTTCAAGAACTGGACCCAAGGGCAACATCGTCGTTGGAGTCGGTGTGGTATTGATTTCTCCTACCGGACTGGTGATCAGTCGCGCTTACTCCCTCACGGAACCCTGCTCTAACAATATAGCCGAGTACAACGCCTTGGTCATTGGCCTCCAACTTGCAAGAGAGCTTGGGGTAGAATATCTTGAAGCATACGGCGATTTATAGCTAATCGTCAATCAAATCCGGAGTTCGTATGAAGTCTGCCATGAAGACATGATCCCCTATCACCAAATAGCGATCAACATCATTTCATCATTTCAGGGATTCTTCATCGAACATGTCCCCAGACTCCAAAACATCGAAGCCGATGCCCTAGCAGGCCTTGCCGCTTCCTTAGCAGTGCCGAACCACACTCATCACTCGGTTGACGTAATAGGCCACGAACTGGTCTGTCCCAAGAATAACGTTCAATTCGTGGCAAGCTATTCCGCCCAGGTGGTCGACGAAACACCAGACTGGAGACATCCATTCATTGACTTTGTCGTCTACGACATCCTCCACGAGAATCCAAAGGAAGCCACTTCCATCAGAAGGCATTCTCTCAGATTCTTCTACGATACAGAGACGAAAATTCTGTATCACCGATCCTACGATGGATTATTTCTTCGGTGTCTGTCAAACGCAAAAGCCAAAGAAGCCGTACGCGAAGCTCATGACGGTGTCTGTGGAGCCCATCAGCCTGGCCCAAAATTGTAAGACCGTCTTCGTCGAATGGGCTACTACTGGCTCACGATGGTAGCAGATACGATAGACTATGCCAGAAAATGCAAAGCCTGCCAAGTCCACGTGAACTTCATTCACCAACCATCCGAGTTTCTATATCCGACAGTGGCGTCCTGGCCATTTGAGGCATAGGGGATGGATATCATCGGTCCGATTGCTCCACCTTTTTTCCATGGACACCGTTTTATACTCGCAATAACGGATTATTTCTCCAAATGGGCGAAAGCTGTCCCGCTTGCGGAAGTAAAGACGTTAAACGTGATCAGCTTTCTCAAGCATCACGCCATATATCGCTTTGGACTGCCCCGAAGGATCATCCACGATAATGGTCTGCAGTTTGCAAGCCACGTATTCTATCGGTTCTGCGATAAGCATCGCATCCAGAATATTGCTTCGACACCATACAATCCGGCAGCAAATGGGTTGACAGAAGCATTCAACAAGACCATCATCAAGTTGCTCAAGAAGTTCGTATCCTCCAACAAGCACGACTGGAACGAGAAACTTGGCGAATGCTTATGGGCGTACCGTACTATCGTCCGAACAGCCACTGGGAACACACCATTTTCCCTAGTATACGGGAGTGAGGCAGTCCTCCCATTGGAGACTCAAATACCCTCACTCCGCATCGCCCTCACTTACCAATTGACGACAGATGATAACTACCGTCGTCGGCTGCAAGAGTTGGAGGCCTTAGATGAAAAGTGCCTCCTGGCTCAGCAACGAATCGAGCTATACCAAGCACGCATCTCTGGAGCCTTCAACAAGAAGTTTAAAATCAGAACATTCCAAGTGGACGATCTCGTTTTGGCAGTGCGGAGGCCGATGGTCATGACTCACAAAACCGCCGACAAATTCCAGCCAAAGTAGGAAGGCCCATTTATCATTGAGGCTGTATTCTCCAACGGTGCTTACTGCCTCGCAAAACAAAATGGAGACTTGCTCATGTTGCCCGTCAACGGCAAGTTCCTGAAGAAATATTATGTCTAAACGACATTATCTCCAGATTACCGAGCCATGTACCCGCCGGTACCACTGAACTCACATCCATATTATCTCCAGATTATCGAGTCATGTACCCGCTGGTACCGCTGAACTCACATCCACATTATCTCAAGAGCATCGAGTCATGTACCCGCTGGTACCGCTGAACTCATATCCATAATATTCTAGATTTTTGAGTCACGTACCCTCTTGTACCGCTGAACTCATGTCCTCCTTCCAAAAAAATATCTCAAACTACCAGGTCATGTACCCGCTGGTACCTCTGAACTTGCACTTTGATTCCAAAACTTATGGATTGTTGAGTTATGTACCCGCTGGTACCCCTGAACTTATATCCCGGTCATTCTTTTGAGAGAAATTCATGTATAACCGTACCTCTGAACTTTCTTCCTGAAAGAGATCCCTTTCATGATCCACTACCCATACTCTCAGTGCACAAAAAGGGTAACAGGTCCACAAATTTCCAAAACGACCATGTCGATGCTACTTCTGAGTCGTCTCAATTCCGCCAAAAACAAATCACCCCCTACATAGAACTTCCATTACCTCTGAGACGTTCTATGTACCCTCTCTTCATTGAGCCCACTCCTGCCATGTCCTCACTACCTCTGAGTGGGAAGGCTCCGTCGAAGAAACCTTCATACTTACCATGTCCTCATTACCTCTGAGTAAGTATGTCGATTCCCTTTCAACCTATTATCTGTACCCACAACCGGAGTACGACAAGGATAATAGGGCCACAAATGTCCTCTGTTGACCACAAATATCTTCCGTTGAATTCACTCCTACCATGTCCTCATTACCTCTGAGTAGAAAGATTCTACGGTAAAACCCTCATGCTTGCCATGTCCACATTACCTCTGAGTAAGTATGTCGATTCCCTTTCACCCTATTATTCGTATCCTAAGCCAGGGTACGCCAAGGATAATAGGCCCACAAATATCCTTCGCTAAGTTTCTTAGCACAAGTCCACCATCTCTCACCATGCCCCGGGAGCCCAGCTGCTCTACGGCATTCTTTTTTCTGATACCAGGAGCATCCATGACCACTTTACCATGGTTGTTCCAGGTGTCCTAACCGAACTTGTTATCCGTACCTAAAACTAAGGTATGCCATGACAGGTCCACAAACAAGTCCCCTACGCGGGGCAAACACCACCATCATATCACATGCACAATAAGCAATACAAATGAAGGGTAGAATGGAAAGTACTCTTTATTTGAAGGAAGAAAAAAAAGCATTACATATTTTGAGACCACGTCCCTCTCAAAAAAAGGAAAAGAAAAGAGAGAAAACAAAAGAAAGAAAAGCCGACTACATTTCGGCACTACACAATTCTAGGAGACGGTTTCTCACTGAGGTGCTCCCCCGCTCAATCCACTGTCGAGCTCGACGCTCAGCCTCCTGGGATAGCCAGCTCCCCATTATCCAAGTCCATGAGCGCCTGGCAGTCGTCTTCCAACTTCTTCAGGGCAATCTCCAGGTCAGTCGAAGCTTGATTAACCCTGTCAGCCTCCTGAATAATTAGTCCCCTGTCAGTACGGGCAACCTCAAGTTCAGACTCTAAGAAAGTCAACTTCCTCTGAAGTGCAAGGATCTGCTCCCGCGTGTCAATAATCTCACGAGAGGTAGCCTCCTTCCGAGCCGTGACGTCTTCATTCGCGTAACTCAATTGATCATACCGATCAGATAAGTCGATGAGGTCCTTCAGTATGGCCGACCTAGTTTTATCTCGAGCAGCTTTGGTCCTCTCTATGGCAGCGATAAGGGAACCCCGCTCCTGGTTTATAACAGCAGATAGATCAGCCTGCCTTAATACTTGAAGCTCGGCCACCAGCTGATCAGTCTCCAACAATTTTACCTCCAGAAGTGCGGCCATCCCTGCACTACCAAGAAGATTCTTAAGGATATCAATTTGACCCTGGGCGCATTGCCGGGCCAAGGTGAAAGAGGTCCCTCTTTCCACAGCAGCCACTATTTTTTTCTTCAAATGACGATAAAAACTGGCAACCACGTCCTGTAACGTGTCGTCCAACACTTTCGCAGATAATGGCGACAGAGGAAGCATAGACGGCAACGTCGGAGGAGTGATGCTAGAACTTGACACCAGGGGAACAGAGTCTAAACGAAACGATACACGGATGACGGCTAACTCGTCTTCCGTCGCCCGGAGAGCCTGGACACTCGGAAGGGCAGAAAGGTCGACTCTCGGAGCCGTCGGAGCAGAGGATGATGCAAGGACCATCATTTCCTGTCCCGACTGCCCCGCTATCTGGCCCGCTAAACTCGAGCCCCCATAAGGCCCATCAAGACGAGCCAAAAGGTGAGGGGGTATGCCCCTCTCCGCCAGTGCCCCTCCGGCTGAGTTTGTCTCAACAATGTCCGTCCTCGGCACTGGAGAGGCAGGACCTGTATGCCCAGAATAACAATCAATCGACGTGACCCGAAGGACGTGATGATAGAGAAGATAGGCCTCCTCATAGGTTAAGATTCGGCTTATCTTACCAGGGAAGGAGCATGTAGGCTGCAGCTCATTCGCAGCTGGCATGGTCTCCTCACCCGCGATCTCCAAGTTAAACTCGGCCGCGTCCTCTGTCCCCGTCACCTCGAAGGGGGATACAGCTCGATCAGCATCATCTCAAAAAGATTCCATAATCTCAGGGACAGGCTCACGGGAGGCCCCCATCCCGGGTCACCACCTCGGCATCTTGAGACTCTTCTTCTTCTCTTGAGACCTACAAGAGGGAAAGAAGATGATTATGTTGACACAAAGTCACAGTCAACCAAATATTGATAACATTGACTAAATAATACTTGTGCTAATTCAATACGACACACGATGACTACATCCAGCTCAAGACAGACGACAGCTCAGTTTTGCAAATGCAAGTCGTTTTTGAGACTGTATTTTTATATTTATTGAGTCTAGACTGATGTAAGCTGAGTTGTGCTGAGCTCTTGAGACTTAACCTATAACCTACCCAAAATCCATAAGCTCCACCATCCAAATAAAGCCCATTAGACCCAAAGACCCATTCTGTGCTCTGGAGACAGAGTTCGGGCCGAACTCTGCCTCCACACAGAGTTCGGGCCGAACTCTGTCCCCTAAAAATCAGCACCCTAATTTTTAGGGTTGGCTGGTTGCTAGTTGTCCAACGGCCAAATTTTTAAAAATTCCTACCAGAATTCTGGCCGAATTCTGCCTGCTAAAATCCTATAAATAGGCCAAGAATTCTCTCATTTTCATTCATCCAATCTTATCTTCTCTTCTCTCTTAAGCTGAATATAAGCCATACCCTTCTTCATCTACTAGCCACAAGCCTCCTAAGCCTCAAGTGCTCAGCATCTCTCAGCTAGGAGTTTGTGCAAGAGTTCAAGAAGTCGTTTGGAAAATTCCAAGCATCGCCACTGCGATCCTTTGTAAGAAGTTGACGTGCTCTTCTGAAGAAAAGGCATGGGGTGTACTACTATTTCACAAATAGTGGATTTAATCCTGAGCTAGAGTTCTCAGGCCTGGACTAGTCCTCCACGAGTGAAACCAGGTTAAAATCGGCTGTGTTTGCGTATGCTTTCTTGCTCATTATTTATTTCTGCATTTACTCTGATTGATTTTAGATTGTGAAAGAGTTGATTTTTTAATTGGCTATTATCGCTATAAACTCTATTCACCCCCCTCTAGAGTTGCCATTGTAGAGTGTGAAAATTATGACACGCTGACATAAGACTCAGTCAAAGCCATACGCTCAGCCATGGCCATACGCTCATCTAAAGGTCGTACGCTCAGTGAATATTTTATTATTTCCTGAGATGACAGCACAGCATGTAATTTAATAAAGAATGAATCTGACACTTCGTCTTTCGTGCAAAGACAGCTGTCCAATGAAAACTAGCCGTCGTATAGGTTTTTGAAGAGTCGATTTTGTCTTTTAGGAGGACAGCTCAGCAGCCCTCATAAATGCAAAGGCCATCATTACTGTCAGTTTTGACAGTCTGTCAGCCATCATATCCGCAGTCACGACGCTCGAAAAGATTTTATCAGTTATTGGAAGATACGGCGTATCAAAGAAGATTGATGATGGCCACGTGTCTACTTATTCAAACATGCCACGTGTCTACTTATTCAAACATACGACTCAACCAAGTGAGCGTATGGATTCCATATGGCTCCTTGCCAACCAAGTGAGCGTATGGATTCCATACGGTTCCTTGCCAACCAAGTGAGCGTATGGATTCCATACGGCTCCTTGCCAACCAAGTGAGCGTATGGATTCCATACGGCTCCTTGCCAACCAAGTGAGCGTATGGATTCCATACTCCTTGCCAACCAAGTGAGCGTATGGATTCCATACGACTCCTTGTCAATAATGTGAGCGTATCCGCTTTATATGGTTCTATGCTGTCCAAGTCAGTGTGTACAAGACATGTGTCTTCAAAAGCTAGCGTATGACTCTTCTCCAAAAGGCAGCGTATCACAGCAGTTATATCTAAGATGATTTTTCAACGTGCAGTCAACACACGTTCTCACGTGTCCTGCACTCAGTTATCCACTTCTTCAGAAATTATGCAACGTGGCATTCATGCCATCAATCTCTCCTGAATATGCTCCACTACTTTCAACTGCACGCTAATGTGTCTCCATCAGAATTTGCCACGCGTCCCTGCAGTAATGCACACGTCAAGTAACTACCTGAGCGTATGCTTAAGGACAGTTATCCTGAACTCTATAAAAAAGAGTTTCTTCTTCTTCATCAGACACTACGGTCATTGTCAGAGAGAACAGAGAGATTGCCCAGTTGCTGTCCAAGTTCTTCAAAGTTCGAGTGTTCTTCATCGCATCGTCCAAGGGATAAAGTAATCGTCTTCTAGATTAGATTCCTACAGTTGTAATTTTCTCAGATACAAAATAAATAAAATAAATTTATTTATGGAAAACAAATTGGCGACTCTGCTGGGGAAAGTTGTCTCCTCCAACGAGATAGCAACAACTCAATGCGATATTTCGTCGATCGGCGCGACGAAGAAGACGATGGTCGTCCAATTCGACCAATCTGCCTACGAAGAAATGCTCAAGGCGAAAGAAGGCCGAACTGCTTCTTCCGCTCTTCCTGCTGCCAAGAAGAAAGGATGTTCTGTCTATGTTCCTAAGTCTTCTTCAACAGCCCGAGATGCTTCTGTCACTTCTCTTGTGGACAAGAACACATCTTCAACTTCAACGAAGTACACTTCGACTTCTCTGAACACGGCAACAGTGGCTTCTCCTAGTCACGCTGACAAAGTGGGTTCTTTAACCAAGTCAGCGTGTCTAAGGAAAACCATCTCTGGACAGGTCAAAATCTCTCCTCCTTCTACTCTTACGACAGCAGTCGGCTCTTTAGCCATTGATGACTCTGTGCGTATGGCAAACAAAGGGCAGCGTATGGCAAAGGCAGCGTACAAAAGCCAACATCAGGCAGCGTATGCCAAGCCAAAGCCAGCGTATGCTAGTAAAAAGGCAGCGTATGACCAGAAGTTTAAACTGAAGTCAGCGTATGCTAACAAATACAGTCCTTTGACTGTTTCTCAGAATCAGGCTGGTGGTTCTCTTCCACAGAACATAAAAATGATTCCCCCACAACTTGCACATCGTGTACTTACCAAGGAGAAAGACTCTTTAGTCAACACCTCTACTCCTGAGGTTTTTACCTCTGGAGTTAATTTGACTAGTACTTTTGCTAGATCAAACAAAAGAAAACGCCTTTTGGCTACTTCCTCTAAAGATGGATTATTACCGACTCCTAGTCGGAATAATACTCATCTTCCTTCTCTCAAAATTTCTCGATCTGAGAAAGGCAAATTACAAGTATCCAAGACTGATACCAAAATCGTATCTCCTACGGATCTTCGTAATAAGCTTAATCAGAATCATTTCGGTTCTTCTGAGACAAATATACTAGACCCTGATGCAGAATATGCCAAGAACTATGTGGCTCAAATTAATCAGTCTTTATATACTCAAGAACCAAGAAGACAGAAGAATAAAAGACAAGTTTCTACACAGAAACTATCTTCAAGTACTTCCCAATTTGTTCCTACAGATCTCCGGGAGTATTTGCAAAATAAACGGAGAATCGACACTCCATCAGGCTATGACATTGCTCATATTTGCCATGAAAAGCATGGTTGCAACTTCCAACCTCGGGTTGTAATTTAGTGTTGTTGTTCACCAAAAAGACGATCTGTCTTCGAACGGATTCAATATGAACCAATATTGGATGATGATGAACCTCTTTATGCTTCTATCAACATGACCTCCAGAAATATTGGGGGTAGCATAGGATCTGATGCTGTATCAGATTCTGAAGATGGTGTTTATCTCGGCACCCGATCCAGGACCGGAGCCTTAGCCAGGGTCTCTTTTTCTTTTTACTCAAATGATAATCCTGAGATCACAGAGGACTTCCTTGGAGAGTCTAACTTCCCAGCATTGACTCCTGTAAACAGTCCCGGGAAAGATACTGATTCTCACAGCGATGACTCAGAACAGACTGTTTCATCGTCTATTCCTCGAATGATTACCACTTACATGACAGACGGTAATCATGAACCTTCAACTAGTACTGAAGCTCATGAACAGAGGATTTCTTCCTTGGAACAACAGTTGCGAGCTATGGCAGATACATTGAATGCTATGCACACACTTATGCAAGCTCAGCATCAAACTCAGCAAGTTCAACAGGCAGCCCCTCTAGTTGTATTAAATGCTCCTGTTGTTCCAAACCCAGAACCTTCTACTATTCCGGGGGTACAATCTAATGTTCCTGTACAATCTACTCCAAGTCAGTCCGGAGATGGGGGTGGTACATATGCTGCGGTCCCTCCTCCCAATTACACTCAACAAGTTACAACTCCACAATCTTCCGAAATTGTTGCTGAAGAGTTAAGAAATCTTCGAACTCAATTTGAGGCATTTAAACAGAAGGATGGCTTGCAAAGGTTAGGTGTCAAGCAACCTTATCCGATAGAATGGAAGCAGGTGTCATATCCACCGAAATACAAACCTCCGACCATCTCTTTCTTTGATGGGACTACCTCCCCAAGTCAGTTCATTAATCACTTTGAAGTAATGACTGATCAGTTACAACCTAGCGATGCCCTCCTCACTCGGGTATTCGTCGGATGTCGCAAAGGAACAGCTTATGAATGGTATAGAAGTCTTCCTGATGGGTGCATTACTTCATTTGCTGGTTTTAAACAAATGTTTCTCGAACGGTTCTATGAGGGGCTTAATGACATGACTATGTCAGCCCTCATAAGAATTAAACAGAAAAATAATGAGACTACTGAGGACTTTATTGAAAGATTCAGAAGAGAAGCCCTCAAAATGCCTTTGGGAACTCCTGATGCTGTCACCATCGATACTTGCAAGTCGAATCTCTTACCAATCATCAGTATGTGGACAGGGTCCACTCAGTTCCAAGATTGGCCTTCTTTTATTGTCAGTGCCAAAGCTGCCAAAGTCAGTGCTGAGACCTTCAGAGGTCTGGGAGTACAAATGGCTCCCAAGGAATCAAATCAGAGTGCTAGCAATAATACTCGACCCAATAATCGAAAAGGGAAAGAGGCTCTTGAAGTCAATCTCCAGAGCAGTAGTCAAGAGGTAAAAACTACCCAAGCTACTCCAGCTCCAACAAATCAACAACAGAGACCTCCTCGACCGAAGGAAGAATATTCTTTCGATGATGATGATGTTCAGGGTATCTTTGAATGCTTGCTCAAAGGTAACAAAATACAATTGCCAGAAATCAAAAAGCCTGATGAAGCCAATAAGACAGATCATCCAAAATATTGTCCATATCATAGAATGCTGGGTCATACAATCCGGTCTTGCTATGTATTAAAAGGAAAAATCTAAGAAATGATCAAGTCAGGAGCTGTGACACTGACGCCCAAAGCCAAGACAATCACAGCAAATGTGATTTCAATGCAGTTCGGTGACTTCCCTCCCTTAATGGTGGAAAGTGGGATTGTTCCTATTCCCAAAGCAACTCTCGAAGTCGTAAACATCCCACCAGCACAAAATGAAGGACTTGTTCCTGTCACAACTAAGAAGGGAGAGATCATGTGGATCCACCCGGATTTAGTAACAGAGTTTGCAACATCTTCCTCTTCTCCTCGGAAGACTCCTTTATCTAAAATGAAACTCGGGAAGACTAAGTCATGCAATGTGACTTCTAGTTTCACACCCGATTTTTATCTAACCTCTACTTTTATCTTGGCAGGAAATTCACTCCCTACTGAGATAAAATCTCTACCTCAATCTGAAGATAGGTAAAAGCCTGCATTTCATCTATATAGTTCACAATCTCGTGAATTAATGACGAAGATGGGTTATGATCTAGCCACTGCTCCTGGTTTGAACTCGGGCAAAGGACTCCGAGCACCTTTAGCCATCACTATGAGACATAATCATTCTCGTGTTGGCCTTGGTTTCTGTAATGAAGCTCTCATCAAGCATAAAAGAACCAAGAGCAAGATACAGAATTGCAATATGGTTTCGATAGAATCTGAACCTGAATCTGAAGTCGAAGTTCATGCTGGAACTCGGTCAGGAAAAGTATATCTGAAAGATTATGCTGACATTCCTGAAGAAACTCCTAATGTCCCTCCAGTTACAGCTCCAGCACCAGTAACTATTGAAGAACCTGCAAATGTTCCTGTTGAGACAGTTCCTTCTAAACCAACAGCAGCTGACAAAGGCAAACAACAAGTCCGCTTCGACAAACCACTGAAGAAGTCATCTCCTACAGGACTTGAAAAGCCTTATAATTTTGATATATTGGCTCAACTAGCCAATACACCAGCTAAGTTATCAATCTTTGAGCTCTTACGCCTCTCTAAAGAGACTCGAGAAACTCTGAGTGAAGTACTGTTGCAAGCAGAAACCTGCCTAACTCTTCTCAAGAAGTTGGAAACAGAACCTGTCTCTCATTGTCATAATGTATTGGAATTTAATCCAAACATTATTTTTACGCAGGACGATATGCTGCTAGAGGATAATCGACATGACCGTCCTTTATATCATACAGGATATATCGATTCTATGAAGGTTGACCGTCTATTGATTAATCCAGGATCCGCTCTCAGTATTATGCCAAAAGCTATGCTAGATGCATTGAAGATACCTGTGCATAGTCTCTCCAGCACTATCACTACCATCTTGGGGTTCAATCAAGAAAAAAGTGAGCCTTTGGGCAAGATTTGCCTCAAATTTCAAATAGGCGATCTTCGCACTAAAGTCACTTTTTACATCATAGACAATCATGGTTGCTCATACAATGCTCTATTAGGGAGACCATTCTTGCATGAACATAATATCGTTCCTTCGACTCTTCATCAGTGCTTCAAATATGTTGATGATAATGGAGAAGTTCAAAAGGAAGTCGCAGATCTCTATCCATTCAAAGGAGTCGAAGCTTACTTCAATAATGCTCGCATGTACAAAGATGAATACTCAAAAGTCTTGCAAGCTATGGATAATGATGATGAGATATCAAAAGTCCATACCTTTGTTATTCCTGTAAAAGGGCGTATTACTCCTCCGCAGTCAGCTAAATCATCTGAAGAAAGTTCACTGATAATTCCAGTCAGTGGACGTACTACTCCACAAGGCTCACTGATAATTTCTGTCAGTGGACGTACTACTGCATTGTCCTCTCAAGCTCCACAAAGTTCGCTGATAATTCCTGTCAGTGGACGCATCACTCCCCCTCCATCTTCTCAGGCTAGACCAGATACTCTAGTCATTCCAGTCAGTGGACGTACTACTTATCCACGATCTTCTTCAAGGGAGCTCACCTCTTCTGAGCCTTTTGTTATCGATCTTAATCGAAACAAAACTTCTGATCTCCCTTCTTCTTCCCCTTTTGTCATTAATTTGACTAAGTCTGATAAGGCTCAGCCTTCTGTTGTAAATACAGTATCTAATATTAATGAAGCATCTCCTTTGCAGTATATTGATGTCTGTAATCATGTACAAAGTTATTTACAATTGTTAGATAGCTTAGAACCACTAACTATAGGAGTTGTTCAAACTCTTCATACAGACGTATCATTGGAATCCATACAAAAATCATACTTTGTAGTTCCTATTCGAAAGAAAGGAGAAAATCCGATATTTTTCTATAAAGGACCCCAGAATCCTCCTAATCTGGAAGAAGATGATATAAACGACGATACTGGAAGATTACAACTACGTCGCTATAGTCAACAATCCAAAAATATCATCAAGAATATGGGTTATGACTTTAGAACCAGTCTCAATAATGGAAAAGGAAGAAGAATGCCTGTTCGAATTCCTCCATTAAAATACGGAAGGACAAAATGTGGTTTAGGTTACACTGCTCCTACCCCTTTCATTAACATAGTCCATGAAGATTCAAAATCCGATGAAGACGAACGATCTGAGTCTTCCGATTCCCTCTCTTGGGATTCTGACACAAGTATTGGCGATCTCCATCGCTCTATTCTATCCATCAATATGGTCTCTGTTGATGGCCCGCAAGAAAATGATGAAGATGAGGATGATTTTGAAATATCACCCGAATCAGAACAATGGGCTCAAAGATTAGATAATCAATGGGAATTCAGGTTCGAGCAGAGGGAACCTCCTACTGAAGATAAATTGATCCAAATTGATGTTGGTGAAGAAGGGTCCCCTAAACCAATATTCATCAGTGAAAGTCTTTCAGAAACAGATAAACAAGACATGATCAAGCTCATTCATGATTATATCGATGTCTTCGCCTGGAGTTACGAGGATATGCCAGGTTTAGATCCAAAGATTGCAATGCACAAACTTAATATTATGCCAAATGCTAAACCAGTCAAACAACAACAGCGACGATTTCGTCCAGACATTATGGATGCAATTGAAGCTGAAGTCAACAAGCTTATGGCTTCCGGATTTATTCGAGAGGAACAACATCCTGAATGGGTGGCTAACATAGTTTCTGTCCTTAAAAAGACTGGCAAGATCCGAGTCTGTATAGACTTTCGTGATCTCAACGCGGCTTGCCCTAAAGACGAGTTTCCTCTTCCAATTACCGACGTCATGATCGATAACACATGTGGTTTCGAACGAATGTCATTCATGGATGGGTATTCGGGATACAATCAAATCAAAATGTTTCCAGATGATAAAAACCACACTTCCTTCAGAACGCCGATCGGTACATACTGTTATACAGTGATGCCGTTTGGTCTCAAGAATGCAGGAGCAACATATCAGCGAGCAATGAGCACTATATTCTGCGAACATCTGCAGTTAAAAGTCGACGAAAGGAGGATCATATCCAAGATTTGAAGACTATCTTTGATTTAATGCGTCAGCATCAACTTAAAATGAACCCTACTAAGTCCTTCCTGGGCGTCTCTAGTGGCAAATTTCTCGACTTCGTCATTACCGCTAAAGGTATACACGTGGATCCCGAAAAGATCAAAGCCATTCAAGAGATGCGTCCTCCACGCACCTTAAAAGAGCTACGAGGATTTCAAGAAAGAATTGCTTATATCAGGAGATTCATTTCTAACTTATCAGGACTCTGCAGACCATTCAACAAACTTCTGAAGAAAGGTGTATCTTTCGTCTGGAATGAAGAATGTCAAAAAGCATTTGACGATATTAAACAATATCTCATGAACCCTCCGGTTTTGGTACCTCCCGTCTCGGGAATACCATTCCTTCTATATGTTCGAGCCATGGATCATTCTCTTGGTGCATTACTGGCCCAGAAAAATAAAGATGGTCATGAACAGGCTATTTATTATCTCAGTCGCACAATGACAGGCGCTGAACCGCGTTATTCTCCAATCGAGAAAGAATGCCTAGCATTAATGTTTGCTGTTCAGAAAACACGTCATTATATTATCGGTCAAACGATTCACGTCATTTCTAGAGTGAATCCTATCAGGATTATGATAAAGAAACCCGGTATTCTCAACTCCAGATTAGCTAATTGGGGAATTTTGTTAGCTCAATATGATATACATTATATTTCTCAAAAGTCAGTTAAAGGACAAGCTCTTGCTGATTTCCTGGCAGCTCATGCAGTTCCAGAAGATTCTAAATTATATGATGAGATTCCTGATGAAGTACTGAATTCAAATCTGGTTTCTGAAGAAATTCTTACTTGGCGTCTATTCTTTGATGGTGCATCTAGAATAGGTCCTAACGATGATATTGTCGCTGGAGTTGGGATTGTTCTTGTATCCCCAGAAGGATTAACTATTCAGAGGGCTTATTCTCTGGATCAATCATGTTCAAATAATGTAGCCGAATATAATGCATTGCTCATCGGTCTTCAACTTGCTAAACATCTAGATATTCAATATTTGGAAGTTTACGGAGACTCCAAGCTTATCATCAATCAGATCAGAGAAACATATGAAGTTCGTCATCAAGATTTGATACCTTATCATCGAGCAGCACTCTCTATAACCTCATCTTTTGAAGGTTTCTTTATTGAACATGTTCGACGAGCCTATAATGCAGAAGCTGATGCTTTGGCTAACCTTGCTGCTGTATTAGCCATACCAATCAGACGTCAGCAAGTGATAGTGGTTTATAACCGAGAATTATTCTGTATTGAGAATAATTTGGCTTTGGCTCTTCCCCACAATCCAGACAAAGATTCTCTCAACCTTGATGCCGAATTAAAGTTTGACAAAGCGTCCTCATCTTCTTCTGATTCTACTATGGAATATGTCTTTTCTAATGAAACAGAAACCATAACTGAAGACTGGAGACGCCCGTTTTTAGACTTTGTATTGTATGACATACTTCCTGATAATACGAGTGAAGCAGCGTCTATTCGACGTCGATCTCTCAGATTCTATTATAATCATACAACAAAGACACTATATCGTCGATCCTACGACGGTCTTCTCCTCAGATGCATCGCTGGTGAGGAAGTACAACAGATTGTTCGTGAAGCACATGATAGCATTTTGTGGAGCCCATCAACCAGGTCCTAAGCTTCAAGATCGTATCCGACGTATGGGTTATTATTGGCCCACGATGGTGTCTGACGCCATTCAATATGCTCGAAAATGTAAAGCCTGTCAAATTCACGCAGACTTTATCCATCAACCGTCAGAGTTCTTACACCCAACAGCGGCATCATGGCCCTTTGAAGCTTGGGGCATGGATGTCATTGGTCCTATCAACCCACCATCATCAAAAGGACATCGGTTTATTCTAGCAATAACATATTACTTTTCCAAATGGGCTGAAGTAATCCCGTTATCTGAAGTCAAAACTTCTAATGTTATCAACTTCGTCAAACATCATGTCATCTATCGATTTGGTATTTCTCGGCGTATTATCCATGATAACGGACCACAGTTTGTCAGTCAGAAATTTACTCGATTCTGCGACGATCATCGGATCAATAATTTAGCTTCTACAGCATATAATCCAGCAGCTAATGGATTGGCAGAAGCTTTCAATAAAACGATCATCAAACTCTTGAAAAAGTTCGTTTCTTCCAATAAACGCAATTGGAGTGAGAAGCTTGGTGAATGTTTATGGGCCTACCGCACTACAGTCCGCAATGCAACCGGATGTACGCCTTTCTCTTTGGTATATGGGTGTGAAGCTGTTCTTCCCCTCGAGATCCAGATTCCTTCTTTGAGAATTACAATCTCCAATGAACTTACAATAGAGAATAATGATCGTCTTCGACTCCAGGAATTGGAAGCTCTAGATGAAAAACGATTGTATGCTCAACAAAATATCGAGTAATATCAAGCACGAATCTCAAAAGCCTTTAACCGGAAAGTCAGAGTCAGAGCATATCAGAAGGGAGAATTGGTCCTTACTGTCAGACGTCCTATGACCATGACACATATGAGTAAAGGCAAATTTGACGCGAAATGGGAAGGCCCATTCGTAGTAAACAAAGTCTTCTCTAACGGAGCCTATCAGCTTGCCTCTATGGATGGGAAAGTTACGATGATGCCTATCAACGGCAAATTCTTAAAGAAATATTATGTATAATATTTTCATCATTCCCCAGCAAATATAAAATCAAAGTTAATTCTTTTCTTTATCTCGATATCATTATTCGCAGAGGAAATTGATATTCCACCATGTATCATTTCCCAGAGAACTTGATATTTCGTTTTATTAGAACCCCAGTGGATTTAATAAAGATCTTGTATAGAAAATCATGTCCTTATTACCTCTGAATTTTCTATTTCAGTATGTATCATATTTTCTATTTTATGAAAATGATATCTCGTCTTTTGATTTCCGAGTCCAAAGATCATGGAAAATAGAATTTAAAGATATCTTTATATCTGAATTCTGTTTTCTCTAATCAGTATTAAACTAAAATTATCTTTGGTTTAATATCATGATAGAGTTGCAAAGTTTATTTGTATATTCTATTCTATTAAAATATGTCATGTATTATTTACCTTTGAACATGTTTTCTACAAAAATGTCATCAACAGAATTGAAATCAAGCCAAGATGTTCATTTCTTTAATCAGAATCAAAACATTGATTACAATTGGATTTCAAAAATTCAGTATATGAAAAATGTAAAAGAACTATTTAGGAGGAGTAATAATCTCCTGAATACGAACGATTACATTATTCATCTTCTCATCATGAGCTTTCTTGATTCGCTCTGCTGTTTCAGCTCCAATCATCCGTTGGTCATATTCTACAATAATAGAGCTACGGCGATTGGTCTTTTTAATTTGATTAGTTTCCATCAATTCTTGCTCCTGCTATAAAACTTGACAGCGTTCAGCTGCAGATTTACGATCAGTAACAATCCTTGATTGTTCTTTTTCCACGGAGGCAATTTGCTCCTGAATACGAGCTAGCTCTTCTCTCAACTTTCTAAGCTCTTCAGCTTTTGACTCTTCATCTTTCTCTAAGTGCTCCATATGCTGGCGAGTACTTATTATTTCTTCGTCTTTCGCCATTAGCTCTTTAGAAGACTGAGCGAGGAATTCTGTCAGAGCAATATGCTGAGCTTGAGATTCATTCTCCAATTGAGCAATCTTAGCTGCAGTCAGAGACTTAATATCCTCCTTTTTAATCTCCCAGTATTTTTGGATATTTGCTTCTAAATCATTCAGGAGATGTTCAAAGAAGACACATTGAGCCTCATAACCAGATTGTCTCAAGGCTGAACGTGGAAAACTAGTCGCCTCTCGAAGACTAGAAAAAGGCATAGTCTCATCTTTCATGAGTCGCCTCGAGTATGTATCCAGATATGTATAAATAATATCTGAATACATCCCCATGATTTTTGCTATCCCTGTGTCAAAACCGGGAGTCGCTGCAGTAGTAGGGGAAGGAGCAGGAGGAGCCTCTATTCTTGGATCTGAAGTTAGTGCTTTTGGAGAACTCGGCAGATGTGAACTTCCCTCACCCACATAAGTTTGAATAAGTGGGGCTTGAGTAGAACTCATAGCCGGTGCAGTTCCTATAGCTGTTGGAATCAAAGAAGCATGATCAAAAATTAAAAGATAATAAAGCCAAGACAAGACAAAACTTTGATGAATAAAATATTACCTGGAGTTGGTTCATATTCAGTCTCCTTCGGATCATTCAATCCAGCTCTTAGTCTGTTCAGGGTACTTTCTGACACGGGATTTATTTCACTGCTTTCCGCTCCAGAAGTACTCGGAACTTGAACTTCTATTTCCAGATGTCTCTCCGATTCTGGTGTCAACCCCGAGTGTTGACCAATGGTCTTCAGTATATCAATTGGAACTTTAGACGGTGATTCATCGTCTATCTCCATGTCTTCTTCTCCAGAAGAATGAGACGACGGTTCATAGTCAACTTGTTCACTCTCTGAAGCTTGAGCAATTGGTTTGAGAGAAGTGGCTTCCTTCACTGATTCTCCCGAAATCAGTAAGTCATTAGCTGTTTCAGTCTGATGTTCGGCCTCTACCGCAGGTTGACTAATTTCCTGCGCATCATCGGCCATTGGTGGAACTGAGCCTATATCAGAAGGTATGGAAGGCCCAGCAGTTTCAGGAATCTCTTCTTCTTCTGTCTTTACAGAAAAATCAAAAGCAGCTCGCTTTTCTGCGGCCAATCGCATAGCACGATCGGTGGGACTCTCTGCATCCAGACAAATTACGGATTTAGTCTTTGAAACTATTACTTTCCTTCCTATTCTTTTGGTTAAAGGAACAGTAGGATAATTGTCTATTGGATCACTACCTGCTTCATCAACATCTCTGACTCGTTCAGAAACAGGAGAATTCTCGGGAATAGTAATTCCTCCGCGACTTCGAGTTTCTGCTCGAGTAGCTCTTTTTGCGGCAGGACCCGCAGCACTTTTACTCCTCTTCCTCTTTGGTGTATTATCAATAGATATACTCTCTTCAGTACTCCCGATGGGTACATGCAATGGTTGATAAAGGTCATCAGAGAAGAAAGTTTCCAAAACATCATCATCAACTTCATCGGTGGCCAGAGGATCTTCTTTGTCGTGACAATCCCTAGGCAGGGCTGATTTGGTCGATTTCTTGTCAACATGAATAAAGCTTTTACCTAAGATGCTAAATTTTTCATCAAAGGTATTAGCTGATACATAAAATCTGGCATAGGACGCTAATATCCTAGCTCCTCTCCGATATGTGACCGAATCTGGCATAGAAAAGGTAGCCCTTGTACCTTTGGCAATGTAATATAGCCAAGCTCTGGCACCATCAACCAACCCGCCTTGATGAGAAAAACACGTCGTTGCATTGCCCACATGCAACTGATCGTAACCAAATTGACGAGCAAATCTGCTCGGAAGATATGGCTCCAGATATGTGATGTTGTCACGGCGGCAGATTAAATGAGATGGCCTGATTCTCTTTAGCCATTCATGTTGGACATCATCCAACTCATTAGCACCAACGCCGTCAATCAATCTCCCGGGCATGGTCTCATAACCAACAGGCGGAGGAACACAGGTGAAGCTCCATAGTTCTCCCCTGTTCAATATAGTTCTGCAATCGGTTAAAGTGTCATATCTCCATTTCGGTATGTGCTTGTACCTTTCAACGAAAGTATCATCTGGCCTAGCCATCCCAGCACTCATGAGGGATTCGAAATGCAGAAGCAGCCATCCAAATAAGTATGTAAAGGGCATTTCTACCCGAGGAAAGGACGTAAGGCTCTTCCGTGCCAATTCGAACATTCTATCTGTGTAGGCCCTTAATCCGGCATTCAGACGGCATGTCATTGCCGTCAATAAATCCATTTTATACCCAAAAACCAGACGGACTGCTGCGAAGACAACTCCCATGTGCATCCTGTCTGCCGAACAGGTGCCAGAAACTACGAATTTCCTCAGCCAGAGAGATATGAATCCGGCCAGATGACCTTCGGCGGATAATTCTCGACCACCCTGCTTAATATAGGTTTCTAACCTATCGCCGGCCTTGTAGGTGTCTATATCTTCTTCGACGATAATGTCGTCATGATTGGTCTCCCGGATTAATCTGTTAATCTTGGCTTGACTCAAGGGTTTGAATTTACCGACATACTGATCAGTCTTTTTCTTCTTCTGAACTTCGTCAGTGCGGCCTTGAAACAAATAAGCCATCCACTTCGAAGAATAACAATTGGATTCCCCCTCTCCACCTTGTCCTTTATAAAAAGCCTTACAGATGCTGTAATGGCACCTTAATTCTTCAATACATAAAGAATTAGTGGGTTGGCTTCAGAGATCTTATTCATTTCATCAACAAAAGGGATATATTCTTCATATGGCAAATCTGCTGTTGGTAGTTGAGAAATATATGCCATTTCATGAAGGGCGAATCCCATCTCGCCTTTTGGGGTCATAAAGGTGCCGGTACGATAGTTATATCTCTCCGCTAATGCTAAGAACAGATCCGGGTTTGGTTTGAAACCATAAGCAGTACACTTAATGGCATCATATAAACCTATCGCCTTTAACTGTGCACCGAAGTTCTGCAAAATCCATCTCACTAGAGCAGTCCATCTAGTATTTTCTGGATTTACCAGACCAGTCAGCCTCATAGACTGTTTTGGATAGATAGCATTCTTCAGTTGAGCAAATTCATTTGCAAAAATTGGGACTCTGACTGGCTTCAGCAGTGTCGAGTCCTCAGGAGGGATGGTGGCAGGTAGCAGTCCTCGCAGAGATGTGACATGTGGTTCAGTACCACTACGGAATCTTTTCTGACGGTATCCGATCCACCCAGCTTTTGCTTGTCGGGATGGAGTAATATCCCACTTCATCTGTCTTTGTTGACCCGAGTGGAATAAACGGGCTATATTGATACTTTTTGTCAAACCAGTCAAATACATGGGCTGATTCGCATCACCATCCCTATGATAAGAGTATGCTACTTTATCAAGAGTAGGCTGGGAGTTCATGTCAATAGCATCTCCAAAAAGGAATGCTGGCTTCAAGTGGGCAACACCATCCACACTCTGTAACGGTAGTCCACTCATCAAGTTCAGCAAAGTATCATCTTCCTGATTGTTCAACAGAGCTATCCTTGTAGAAGGTCCGTCGAATTGGGGAAAACGAACATGTGATAGATCACTTCTATAATTATTTCCTATACTTCCTTCAAATTCTGCCTCCTGGGCCAGAATATCTACTGCAAATGAAGAATAAAGTATTAGAAATCTTCAACATCAAGGGATGATAAAGTTTAACATACGCTCAGTTTTACTAAGCGTATAGCTCAACATACGCTCAGTTTTACTAAGCGTACAGCTCAATTTACGCTCAATTTTTACTAAGCGTATGGCAGACTCAAGGTTCAGCATACGCTCAGTTTTTACTAAGCGTATGGCAGACTCAAGGTTCAGCATACGCTCAGTTTTTACTAAGCGTATGGCAGACTTAACGTTCAGTATACGCTCAGTTTTTCTTAAAGCGTATGGCAGATTCAAGGTTCAGTATACGCTCAGTTTTCCTTAAGCGTATAACAGATTTTATCTTAAGTGAATAATTTTTAAAGTTCAGTTTATGATCAGTTTGAGCGTATCAGCGTATGATTGACAAGATGATCATTAAAAATTACGCTAACACAGGAGTTAGCGTATCTCAATGAGACAAGTTGCCATAGCATATTCTTTTAAGATAGCGTATTTCGATATCTCTATCAAAAATACGCATATCTTACAGATATACGCTCCAAACATATTTTTCGTAAAAACGAAAAACATGGAATACGGCTAAACCCTAAAGAGGGAAGCATATTTGCTGACGTATTGACCCTAAAGAGGGATACGCTCTCTGAGTTCTGTTCTAACCAGTGCCCTAAAAAGGGGATAATTATTGTTCATCATCTTCGTCCTCACCATAGAGAGGTTTTAATGGCCGTTCACTGTATGAAATACGCTGACTGGCCGTCTTCTTGGTGGTAGCGGTGTCGACGGCAGGATGAGACGACTCCTCAGGGGCTTTTCCCTTTCCTTTCGCAGCAGTATCAGCTTTGGGTGCCATTAATGGAGATGGAGTTGAAGACGAAGAAGGAGAAGAAGGATCTTGAGTTTCTGAAAGCTTTTTTCTCTCTCAAAAGCAAAAGCTGTAGTAAAGAAATAGAATAGGTTTTGGAAGACCTATTTATAGAAGAAAAGAAGAAGTTCAAGCGGCGGATATTCTTTAAACAGAATCCTTAAAGATTTGCACTGATATTGAGGAAGATAATAAACTCATGCCAGCGTGTCAAGACTTATTCTCACTTTAAGTTCAAAGTAATTTCGAACTTTTGAAATTCATAAAGTTCGAAAACTTTGAAGGGGGTCTTGTAGAGTATGAAAATTATGACACGCTGACATAAGACTCAGTCAAAGCCATATGCTCAGCCATGGCCATACGCTCATCTAAAGGTCGTACGCTCAGTAAATATTTTATTATTTCCTGAGATGACAGCACAGCATGTAATTTAATAAAGAATGAATCTGACACTTCGCCTTTCGTGCAAAGACAGCTGTCCAATGAAAACTAGCCGTCGTATAGGTTTTCGAAGAGTCGGTTTTGTCTTTTAGGAGGACATCTCAGCAGCCCTCATAAATGCAAAGGCCATCATTACTGTCAGTTTTGACAGTCTGTCAGCCATCATATCCGCAGTCACGACGCTCGAGAAGATTTTGTCAGTTATTGGAAGATACGACGTATCAAAGAAGATTGATGATGGCCACGTGTCTACTTATTCAAACATGCCACGTGTCTACTTATTCAAACATACGACTCAACCAAGTGAGCGTATGGATTCCATATGGCTCCTTGCCAACCAAGTGAGCGTATGGATTCCATACTGTTCCTTGCCAACCAAGTGAGCGTATGGATTCCATACGGCTCCTTGCCAACCAAGTAAGCGTATGGATTCCATACGGCTCCTTGCCAACCAAGTGAGCGTATGGATTCCATACGGCTCCTTGCCAACCAAGTGAGCATATGGATTCCATACTCCTTGCCAACCAAGTGAGCGTATGGATTCCATACGACTCCTTGTCAATAATGTGAGCGTATCCGCTTTATATGGTTCTACGCTGTCCAAGTCAGTGTGTACAAGACATGTGTCTTCAAAAGCTAGCGTATGACTCTTCTCCAAAAGGCAGCGTATCACAGCAGTTATATCTAAGATGATTTTTCAACGTGCAGTCAACACACGTTCTCACGTGTCCTGCACTCAGTTATCCACTTCTTCAGAAATTATGCAACGTGGCATTCATGCCATCAATCTCTCCTGAATATGCTCCACTACTTTCAACCGCACGCTAATGTGTCTCCATCAGAATTTGCCACGCGTCCCTGCAGTTATGCACACGTTAAGTAACTACCTGAGCGTATGCTTAAGGACAGTTATCCTGAACTCTATAAAAAAGAGTTTCTTCTTCTTCATCAGACACTACGGTCATTATCAGAGAGAACAGAGAGATTGCCCAGTTGCTGTCCAAGTTCTTCAAAGTTCGAGTGTTCTTCATCGCATCGTCCAAGGGATAAAGTAATCGTCTTCTAGATTAGATTCCTACAGTTGTAATTTTCTCAGATACAAAATAAATAAAGTGAATTTATTTATGGAAAACAGCCATCTGTTCTTCAATTGGTATCAGAGCTCTGTTCTCTTTACAAGGACTTACATCCTAGAGCTGATCCATGGCAACCACACAATCCTTGATTTCCAATCACGGTGAAGGACAGTCCACTCATAGGCCTCCCCTATTTGATGGAACTAACTACACGTATTGGAAAACAAGGATGAGCTTTTATCTCAAGTCGCTAGACTTTGACCTGTGGACTATCGTCACTGACGGTTACAAAAAGCCCGCCAGGATAGTTGTCAATGGTGATCTCGTTGAGAAATCACATGACAAATATTCTGATGAGGAAAAGAAACAGGTAAGTCTAGACGCGAGAGCTATTAATGCTTTATTCTGTGCTATAGACAGGAATGAGTTCAACAGGGTCTCTACATGCACCACCTCTCACGAAGTATGGAGACTTCTAGAAGTGACGCATGAAGGAACCACCCAAGTCAAGGAATCAAAGATAAGCCGTCTCACTCAAGAATATGAGGCTTTCAAGATGAAGCCAAATGAGACGATTACGCAAATGTTCACAAGATTTCTCGACATCATCAATCCTCTATCCTCGCTCGGCAAGTAATACTCAAACCACGAGAAGATTTGCAAGCTACTTAGGGGGCTACCAAAGATTTGGAACCCTAAAGTGACAGCCATCATAGAAGGAAATGATCTCACAACCATGTCCATGGTGACCTTGATGGGAAAGCTGATGACTCATGAGCTTGACCTCAAGGACTTCGAAGAGCCTGCTCCTAAGGCTAAGGAGATCACACTCAAAGCTCACCGACGAAGGGCTGACCCCGAAGAGACGGATGACGATAACTCAGAAGATGATGATCAAGCTCTCATGGTCCGCAACTTCAAGAAATTCCTTCGCTTTAATCGAAGAAAGAAGGAACCACAAGAAGATGGCGAAGAAGAGCCAACCTGCTACGGTTGCAAGAAGACTGGACACGTCCGAAAAGACTTTCCATTCTTGAAGAAGAGCAACCGTTATGATAAACCATACAAGAAGGCCTCCTCAAAAAAATATGCCAACACAAGCATTTGGCATGAAAGTGAAGCTAGTGACTCCGAGGAAGAAAAGGACTCTCCCCAAGATACTGCAAATGTGTGCCTAATGGCAATGTCCGACAAGGTATCAAACGAAACTCTTGATGACTTCTCTTTTGATGAACTTGGCGATGCTTTCACCGATTTACTCGATGATCACAAAAAGATTATTGGTAAATACAAACATGCCAAGGAAAAGATCAAAAGTCATGAAGTCGAAATTCAAAGACTTTCTTTATTGCTTGATAACATTAGAGACACTTCACCCACGGAAGTCACAGATGAGGTATCTAAGCTTAAACTAAGCCTTCATGATGCCGAAGCACGTATTGAGCAGCAAACACAAGAAATCACAACACTTAACACGATGCTTGCTGAAGAAAAGAGTAGACACAAGATTTCTATGACTAAGATATATGGTTTGAATACTAAGGTTGCTGAACTGCAGGCTGTCTCTAAGAAATTAGAGACTAAATTGGGAAAACAGGTTGCTCAACCTTAAACCCAATCACATGAGACACACACAAAGCATAACACTACTCAACCACGTCATCCACCTGCAGAACGTAACCATGCTTTCATGTACACACACTTTCATAAAGCACACAAACCACATGCACGTAGAAATAACTCTCATATGTTACACAATTATCATGCTACACATAGATACAATCATCACAATGTTGCACAAAAACACAATAAACATCACTCTACATATAGACATCATCACCATGCTATTCCATATAGACATTCTCACCATGCTACTCCATATCACTCTGATGTTCCATATAGACAATATTACTATGCCACTCCACATCACTCTATGCATAGTCATCATCACCATGCTAACTCTATATATCATCATACTTCTCCTCACTACTCTGCTTATAGACATCATCAGCATGCTCCTAATGTAAATAGAAATGCTATATGTACTTATTGTGGTTTACATGGACACATTTCACCACAATGCAGAATTAGAAGATTAGTAGATAGAAAGATCTATGTATGGTTTCCAAAAACTAACTTTTTAGGACCCTCAAGAACTTGGGTACCAAAGGTCACATCTACTCTTGATGTAGGTGGACCTTCCATCCTCAACTAAGAGTAAGTGGATTCTTGATAGTGGATGCTCGCGGCATATGACGGGAGACGCAAATCTTTTCGCATCACTATCGATGAAGAGAGAAGAATATGTATCCTTCGACAACAACTTAAAAGGTTATATTATAGGTAATGATATTATTGGTTATCCTCCCTCTCCCGTAATAAAGGATGTTTGCCTAGTAACCGAGTTAAAGCATAACCTGCTCAGCATTAGTCATCTTGCTGACCACGGATATGACATTAACTTTGGACAAAATAAGTGTTTCATTTATGATAGGTCAACAGGAGACATCGCTTTTGAAGGGATAAGAGAGGATAACATTTATATTTTCTATTTGTCTAGAGATACTAACAATGCAGGTAGATGCCTATATGCTCATAAAGATGAAAGATTACTATGGCATCAGCGACTTGGTCATGCCAATATGGATACTATATCCAGGCTATCTGTAACACCTACTTTTTGGAAATAAGGGTATTTTAGTCATTTTAGCCATTTTAGTCATTTTGTGATTTTCTAGATATTATTGACTTGTGATTGATTTAGCCTTTGGTCTAACTTTAGAAAACCCATATTAGAGACCAACCATGACCTATGATGAGTATCTAGCTAATTAGATTTTATTTTTAGGCTTTGGTTTAATTTAGAAGCCATTTGGCTATTTTTAGGCTAATTAATTAATTGGCCTTTGTAGCCTTTTGTTTTGAGCTTAAACTCAACTTAAATAGAGGAGTGGGACCCATGGACCATCCTTGAACCTATTAGGACTCCTATGGCCGGCCAAAACAGGAAGCCCTCATCCCCTATATAAGCATTGCATTGGAATAGACACCCCCTTCACAAAACCCTAGTTTCCAGCTCTCTAAAACCCTAACTTTTTCAACCGACCTTCGTTTCACCCCAAATAAAGTGCGTTGTGATTGTGGGAAGGAGGAGAATTTGCTGGAGCATTGTTAGCAAGGAGTTGGAGGCATTTGCTCGGTGGAAACTGGTCGTCTCATCGATCGAGGAGTCAGTTTCTTTGATACTTCAACTCTCAATAGGTAAACACCCAAACACCATAGTTTCTTCTGATTTTTCTTCATATTAGCATGCACCTAGGTACCCTAGAACTACCCATGAAGTTTGGTTAAGTTTCGTGTCCGTTTGATAGGTGTATCGGACACGTATCGGATTAGGTTTATAGGTGTTTGATAAAATTCCTATTAGATTTCGAACATGTTTATTTTGTAATCTAATTTCACGAATTTATAGCCCTATAGGTCAGGATTCCTAAGCCCTAGGTTCTTGGTTAAATTGACTCGATTTCGTGTCCCAAAACAGGACACGTATGTGCGCACGGGGGCCGCACGCGTGCCCTGCTACTGCTGTGTCCGTTCTCGCTGGACACAGCAACTCGAAATGTGATTCTTGGGTTATGGGTAGGGGCAATGACTATCATAGTTCTCGTAAAGTTTGGTGAGGTTTCGTAGAGGATCGAGGGAGAAATCGACACGGCACGGGGCGTGCACTGTCGCGCGCGCGTGAAGAACGCACGTCCGATACACACTTCGTGCGACATGGACACATGGCGAGAGTCCAGTATAGACACATGGTCGTGTAGCCCTGTAGTTGGGCTACGTGTACGAGTAACCACGTGTCCTATTTCGCTCTGTGTCGAGCCCTAGGATGAGTGACACGCGTGCACGATGTTTAAGTTTCAGTTTTGGTTCATTGGTGTCCAGGACACTTCGTGTCCTATTTTGTTGGACACGATTGCACTAACACATCATGATTAGGCCCAGGACATGTTACCAACCTTCAGGTTTGAATATTAATAGGTTTTTCGATGTTCTTGGTTGTGTGTAGGTTTGAATGTTGAGTATCAAGTTCTTGAGAAACTGTTCTCAGTTTCAGTTCCTTTCCTGTCGATTTGAAGATATGTATGTTCATGTATTATTTAACCTACAGGTTCCTAGTTAACTCACATATGTATTTACCTATTAGATTTTATAATACTATAGGTTGTAACTGATTGTATTGAATTGGGTTCTTAGGAGTATCGGGTATACAGTGATTCAGTTTTCTGATCAAGAAGTTGACTGTTCCTTTAGTTCGATTATTGACCCTGTAGATTTTGACCTACAGATCTTACCATATCTGGGTATATAACCATTAGGTGGTAGCATAGAGGGTTTGAGTTGGAGGGTCGTGTTTTAGGTATCAAGCTTTGAAACTCATGTTTCCTGTTTCTGTTTGCTTTCCTATACAGTTTCCTTTAATTCAGATTTCTTGATGTTCAGAGATTCAATATGTGTTCAGTTCTCAACCTTAGATGTTGACCCCTGTGCAAAGCCCAGCATTCAGGTCCTAGGTGATATCATCTAGGTAATATCCAATTGGGGTTGCATCATGAGGAGAAGGTATATGGAGTTGTGTAGGTATTAGCATGGCTATGTTATAGTTGGTTAGCTATGGGTTTTTATTGAGTCCTTATATTGGTTCAGTGGATGCTCAAGAATCTGAACTCTATTACAGATTCAATTCATGCCTTTGGCTGTGAAAACTGAAACCTACAGGCTTGGCCCTATCTAAGTGAAACCTACAGGATCCTATTGACCCTATATGAGTGATTACCTAGTAGTTTGCCACATAAATAGGTTGCCTTCAAAATTGGGTTTTCATGAGAAGGACTGAGTTTAGTTCATCTCAGTTTTGTTTATTCCAGGTTTCCTAATTTTTCAGATTCTTTGTTTTGATTCCAGTCTACC
Organism: Iris pallida; assembly: GCA_029216955.1. Taxonomy (NCBI): domain Eukaryota; kingdom Viridiplantae; phylum Streptophyta; class Magnoliopsida; order Asparagales; family Iridaceae; genus Iris; species Iris pallida. Next base: position 8,157,800 of record JANAVB010040820.1, on the reverse strand, counting down.
AATTTCAGAAGTATGAACCTATGTTCCCATCAATTTCAATGTTAATTCCTGTTTTGATCAAACATGCAGATCCCACATTACCCTACCTAAGTGATTGCTTGCTAAGCTTGCATCATGAGGGTAGGCTATGTTTTAGTAAGTTTAGACATTTGGTTTGATGTAGGTATATTTAGAAATAGTAATTTCAGGATACTATAGTTAGTTGATAGTTTAGTTTAGCTACATTGGTTGCTAGGTTTAAGTAGAGATTTGGTTTTAGAGGTATACATGGATTGTGTTTTAGTTAGGATAGATTCTAATTTTGTGTGTATTAAATAGTTGGTAGATTTTGGTTTTAGGATGCATTGGTAGTTGATATCTAAGACTAGTATTTACCTAAAAATGGACTTATAGACTAGTGGACCAACATTGACCTAGTTTGACTAGTTTGGTTGACCAAAGTTGACCCAAGGTTGACTTTGACTTAGATTGACCCAAATCATGTAGAATTTGCATTGAAGACTTTTCTTATGATATTTTAGACTGTATGATGACATGTGGTTGTTTTAACTAGGATCGTATTACTCCAGTCCAGTCACTTTTCATCATCAGCAGTTCGGATTGCCAGGCGAGTACATTCTCTGATCTTTTCATGCTTCTTTGGACATGTACTCTTGTTATAGACTAGTGTACTTGATGCTGACACGACGTTCACACGGATCGGTACCCTATGGATCTTTCATGCGATGTTATCCCCTCGGATACATCGAATATGTCATATTTTATGTACTTTATCATGTTCATCATGTACTCCATGTATTCACTTTTATCCATGTGCACTCATATGTTATTCATGTACACTCATGACCATATGAGCTCCATGTATACAGTAGTTGTTATCCATGTGCAATAACATAACATGCTTCGATCCTTGTGTATTGGTTGGAGGCAGGGAGAGTGTAGTTGGTTATGTGATCATTATCCCAGTAGTTGTTATCCATGTTCTTTCCGTAGTTGTATCCATGTGCAACCCAAGCTGTTTACATAACCAATTCATGCTCTGTTTCACGTAGAAGGTTATATTCTCTATTTATCATATTTATATCTCAGTTGTATCTTCTCTCATGTTGATTTCTCTTTACAGCGATTCATGTATAGTTTTCTATAGCTTGCTTTATATGTCCATTCCTGATATGAACTGTTGTGAGAGATATGTGCTCGTTCCGTCCTGACTGGGCATGTTAAAAATTTTACAGGTGATAATGAGGAGTACTGTCCTACCTATTATGGAGTCGGCTTAGATGACACTGGTGATGTGGACCCACAGGAGGATCCCACAGTCGCTGAGGACTTGCCCATAGTCTAGCTGAGACTTAGCACTTTATTTTATATTTTCCTTGAGACATTTTATGAGTTGTACTTGAGATATTTTTAGTGGTTTACACCTATACTTTTATAGTGACTTTCTTAAGAATATTCTTCTGTTCCATCTTAGCATTGTGATTGAGTTACGTATTATTTTTACTCTATTTATAGCTTGGTTAGATTGTGTTAGATATGGTGACTCAGGACAGCGTTCTACCGCCGACACTGCGGCGTAGGCTGGGCGTTCGTTAGTTCTCGTGCCCTCACACTGGGTACGGGTCGTGACACTATCGACCAAGAAGCTAGTTAGAGGTTTGCCCGATATTACATTCAAGAAGGACACGGTATGTGCCGAATGTGAGTTGAATAAGGCAACCAAGTCCTCTTTCCATTCCATAAACTCTGTAAGCACTACTAGATCCTTGCAACTACTCCATATGAATTTATTTGGCCCCAGTAGAGTAGCCAGTCTTGGTGGAAAACTCTATGCCTTTGTTATTGTTAATGACTTTTCAAGATTTACTTGGGTTTTCTTTCTTACAAATAAAAGTGATGCTATTTCTGTTTTCAAGATTTTTGTTAAGAAAGTTTAAAACGAAATCCTAAGTGATCATGGAGGCGAGTTCGAAAATTCTGATTTTGAAAAGTTTTGTGATTCTAATTGTTTTAATCATGAGTTTTCTTGTCCAAGAACTCCTCAACAAAATGGTGTTGTGGAGCGAAAGAATAGGACTCTTGGCAATATAGCTAGAGTCATGTTGAACAAGTTTTTACTTCACTACCAAAATACGCTCATTTAGCGACGGAGGTTTAGCGACAGAATTATTCCGTCGGTATTAGCGACGGTTTCGTGGCCGTTCAGCGACTGATTACCGGCCACAAACATTTGCCATTTTTATTTTAATTTTAGGGGCAGGAAAGGTCGCACATCCGTCGCTAGTGTGTCGGTGTTATAGCGACGGATCTTCGGTCGTCGCCACGTAGTCGTTTATTTGGCGGGAATTGTGTATATAATTGGCGGGACATATCTTCGACTACGTAGTGACGGATATTCAGTCGGATAATCAATAAATACCGACTGCCTGGCGACGGATTAGTCACAGTCGCTATTCCGTCGCTAAATGAGCGTTCCAGACTTAAATGAAAAGGCGGAGGGAACTTTTGGCATTCCCCCCAAATTTAATCTCTCTCCTCTCTCTCTCTCTCTCTCTCTCGCACGGCTTCGTGAACGGCGACGGCATCCTCTCCTCTCTCTCTCCCGAAGGTAATCTCTCTCTCTCTCTCTCTCTCTCTCTGTCGCGGTGTCGACGTAGGGGCAGCGGGGGCGGCGGGCTTGGGGATATTCGGGCTTGGGGCGGGGGCGTCGGGGGCTGGGCGGCTGGCTTGGGGCGGGGGCGTCGGGGGCTGGGCGGCTAGCTTGGGACGGGGGCGTCGGAGGCTGGGCGGCTGGCTTGGGGCGGGGGCGGCGGGCTTGGGGACATTCGGGCTTGGGGCGGGGGCGTCGGGGGCTGGGCGGCTGGCTTGGGGCGGGGGCGTCGGGGGCTGGGCGGCTGGCTTGGGGCGGGGGCGTCGGGGCCTGGGCGGCGGGCTTGGGGCGGGGGCATCGGATGCTGAAACTTCTTTATATCCTGGTTGTGATCCACATTCTGTACTGTCAGTGACGATGCGGTTGTTGAACATAAAGTCCGATTTTAACTTGCCACAAACTTGCTATGATCGGATTACACAACTAATAAAGGAGGTGTTTCCGAAGGAATCAAAAGAGCTTCCAAAAAACTTCTACAAGTCGAAGATGATGGTCCGACAACTGGGACTGGGGTACGACAAGATAGATTGTTGTCGCAACGGATGCATGTTGTACTACAAGGAGAACGAGGATGTAGAAAGTTGCCGCTTCTGTAATGCGGATCGTTACAAGGAAGTCAGGGAAAAAGGAAAGTCAACTAGAAAACGACGTCCTTACAAGTATATGCATTACTTGTCGATCACGAAGCACTTGCAGAGGATGTATATGTCTCAGAATACAGCAGAACACATGACGTGGCACAACGAAGAATGCACAAAGGACGATGGAGAATTGTCACATCCTTCGGATGGAGAGGCGTGGAAATATTTCGATTTTCGCCATCCGGATTTTGCTGCAGAGCCCAGAAATGTACGCAAGGGGCTATGTTCTGATGGATTCGCCCCTTTCGGGCAGTCGGGATCTCAATACTTCTGCTGGCCGATCATTCTGACCCCTTACAATCTGCCACCATGGATGTGTATGAAGACTCCTTATATGTTCTTGACAGCTATCATACCGGGTCCCAAAAATCCGACGAAGAATATCGATATATATTTACAGCCGTTGGTGGATGAGCTAAAACAGCTGTGGGAGATCGGCGTCACGATGTATGATATTTCCAAGAAACAGAACTTTCAGATGAAAGCTTCACTGATGTGGACAATCAATGATTTTTCCGCATACGGTATGCTGTCGGGATGGAGTACTCACGGCACCCTGTCTTGTCCGATATGCATACAAAATAGTAAGGCATTCCACCTTAAGCATGGAGGAAAAACTTCTTTCTTTGATTGTCATCGTCAATTTCTGCCCGCAAGTCATCCTTGGAGAAAGAACAAGGACGCATTCAGAGCTGAAAAACAAGAATTTTCTCATCCGCCTGCCAGATTGTCGGGATACGATATTTGGGAAGATGTAAAGGATTTTTCCACTGTAATGGAAGATCCATCGAACAATCGTGTCGATGGGTTCGGACAAACCCATAACTGGACCAAACGGAGTATCTTCTGGGACTTGCCTTATTGGAAAGATAATCTTATAAGGCATAATCTTGATGTTATGCATATCGAAAATAATGTGTTCGATAATGTCTTCAATACCGTCATGGACATTAAAGGAAAGACGAAGGACAATCCAAAAGCAAGACAAGACATTGCCGAGATATACAAGCGTCCTTATCTGAACTTGATACAAAGGGGAGCTGCTGGACAATTAAGTAAGCCGATAGCACAATACACATTGAGCAAAGAAGATAGATTAATAATCTGCAAGTGGGTATCTACTTTAAGATTTCCCGACGGCTATGTGTCGAATTTGTCTAGATGCGTTGACCTCAATGAACGCAAGCTAACGGGAATGAAGAGTCATGACTGCCACGTGTTTATGGAAAGATTACTGTCCATTGCTTTGAAAGAGTTGTTGCCTTCTGCTGTATGGGTTCCGTTGGCCGAACTATCAATATTTTTTAGGGATATTTGTTCAACTAAGTTGACTGTGCAACACATGGTTGAACTTGAGGAGAAGATTATCTTAACAATTTGCAAGTTGGAGAAAATATTTCCTCCTGGCTTCTTCGACAGCATGGAACATCTACCGATTCATCTAGCATACGAAGCCCGTGTCGGTGCATCTGTTCATTATCGATGGATGTACCCATTTAAAAGGTACATAAATATCGATATAATTTAAGCTGAATTTCTATTTATTTTAAAATTTTTTCTTAATTCTTAAGATAATTTGTCTCTCTAGATACCTACACCATCTAAAGAAGAAAGTTGGCAACAAAGCTCATATAGAGGCTTCGATATGCGAAGCATATCTTATCGAAGAGGTTTCAAACTTCTGCTCCATTTATTTCGATACTCATGTTAAAATAAATCGAAATAGACCTCAAAGGAATGACGAAGACATTGAGGATGAAGGAATATTCAATGTAAGGGGCAAGCCTGTTGGGGCTAGTAAAAGACGGTGGTTGACAGACGACGAGTATGATGCCGCTCACCGATATGTCTTGTTAAACTGTGACATACAAGAAGTGAGAGATTTGGAGAAGTAAGTCAGTACACTTGCACTCGTTATAATCTCGAATTTGATGAAGTAAGTGACTATACTTATATATTCTTATTTTCTCTAATAGTGTATTTAGAGATAAAATCAAAATAAGGAGACCCGATATTACCGATGAGGGACTTCAAAGAGAGGTTGATTGTACATTTCTGTCATGGTTTCGCAAATACGTAAGTAACTGTGATTATAATTGAGATTATTAATATATAATCTGAAATATTTAAATTATAAATATTTGTTTACTGGTTTTATTGCCTGAAACAACACTCACTCATGAGAGTGTTCGTTATCTGGCACTGGGACCGAAGAAGCAAATAAAGACTTGGCCAGGCTATGTCGTTAATGGCTTCAGGTTTAAGTCAACTCAGAATGCTATAAATGTCGAATTTATCAATGATGGCATCAATACCAAGGATTCCGGTGTTTGCATAAGAGGCACCGTCTATGACGACGAGCCGGACTTTGACTATTATGGAGTGCTTCGGGATATTGTAGATTTACAATATACTGGCCCATATGATATGCATATTGTGATGTTCAAATGTGAGTGGTTCGATACGACACCAAATATCGGTTGGAGAATCGATAAACAATTTGGATTCGTCGATATAAATCATCGCAGGAGGTATAGAGGGTCCGATACATTTGCAATAGCAAATCAGGCTGTTCAAGTCTACTATACAAGCTATCCAAGGCGTCGTAGAGATCGATTTGACTGGTGGGCAGTATGCAAGATTAAATCTAGAAATACATTCAACGTTGGAGACCCAGCATACCAAGAGGACCAGATCGAAAAGTCCCAATACTTGGGACAACACTCAGATACAATGGATGTTGAAGATATTGTTGAGGAAAATAGAGGGAAGGAAGAGGTTGATACACAAGACTTAGCTGTCAACCAGGAGAGAAAGAGGCGTCTTGTCCCAAATTTTGAGGCAGAAGAAGAAGAAGAAGAAGAAGAAGAAGAAGAAGAAGAATTTGATGGGGATGAGGATACAGATGAAATCGACGATGAAGATAAGGATGAGGATGAGGATGAGGAGGATGATGATGAAGACGAGGCCGAGGATGAGAACGAAGACGATAATTAGGTTAAATATTGTTGTATAGTAAAAACACTTCCAATTACGTGAATTAAGTTTGACCTCATAAAAGCAATTACGTGAATTCATGTTTTTTTCATTCGATTATTTACTTATTGCAGATGGCACTCCTAGTCTTTTTCGTCGCGGCGGCACTCGTCTCCCTACTGGTGGTATGTATATTTTAGTTTAGTTTTTTATATCCATTTACACTTTCATATTGTTAATTATGTTTATGTGTTCTATTTACAGGTCATGATGGCTGGCCGTGGTCGTGGTGCTGGTCGTGGTGGTGGTGGTGGTGGTGCGGGTCGTGGTCGTGGTCATACTGGTGCTGGTGGTCGTGGTCGCATTCAGAGTTCCCGGGATGTGACCCCATCGAGCGAGCCCGACCCGGAGAGTACCCCGGGCACAGACGCATCCCGTCTTCGATCGACCACTTCATCGAGGCATCAGTTCGGATCTGCTAGCGGATCCGATCCGCTATCGGAACCACCAGTAGCGGATCCACCAGGGGATGCCCCAGTTACTGCACAGTGGGCCCCGGAGTACCCCCATACTCGGTTCCATCCGATTACTGGGGAGTACATACGCGGACCCGCGGATCCTCCGACGGCACCAGAGAGGTCGAGAGGCGAGTTCCGACGAGAGCTATGGCCCGCGGGGACCTCGTAAGTAAATTTAAGTTAATTTATTAAATTTCTTTCATTTATTCAAGTTAATAATCCAGTCGTTTCTTCTTTGTAGGTTTTTTTCGTTTAATGTTGGCAGGGCCCTTGGAGAAATTATCAGGGCTAACTTCCACGGTCCTTACCTCAACTTTACGTCGGTGCCCCCAACCGAGCAGTACGTCTGGCTCGACGAGTTGAGGGTATATATCTATATTTTTTGGTTAAGTCTAAGTGATTCTTTAATCAACCATTTTGTAAATTACGTGATAATTGATTTTCTGTGTTAGAGAACGTACTGGTGGCCCCCCCATCGCGAGGAGGGGATCCGCAGGACCTACCGAAGTGCATGCTCGAAGAAGATACGGGATATGATTTATGACCTAAAGATGGGGCATACGAGGCCGAATTGGATCCGGCAGGACTATTATGAGGACCTCTTAGGCATGATGGATAACCCTGCATACAAGGAGAAATCGGAGAAGGCGAAGGTGAACCGATCTGTCGCGAGCCTTCATACGGGGGGATCAAGGTCTCACGCAGCGACACTTGCAGATCTGGTGAGCAACCGTAAATTTATTTCACTATCGAATTGGGTATTATTAATTAAAGGAGTTAATTAGTTTCTACGCAAATTTCGTATGCAGGCCCAACGGGCGGTGAAGGAGGGAAGGGGGCCAGAATCGGTCACCATGCACGACGTCTTCCAGCATACGCACAAAAGACGGAAGGACGGGAGCTTCGTCGACGAGAGGGCCAAGGAGACTGATGTAAGTACTTATGTTTATAAGATTAACGTTAGAATTAAAAGTATTCGGACTGTAACTTAGGTAAACTTAGGATTCACACTAAACTTAGTGAAACATAGGATTTAGATTACAACTTAGGTAAATCTTATAATATAAACACATTCATTTGATAGGCCGCGTATCGTGAGGCCCTTAGTCGGGCTCAGTTAATTGACACCGAGGATGTCGGTGAAACGACGCCCTTCCGGACGCCCTCTTCTTTGGCCGCTCGGAACGACTTGTTCGTAGATACCGTCGGCGGCTTTAAGAAAGGGTACCTGTACGGAGTCGGCTCCCTAGGGCCATTGCATATGGCGACGCAAAGATTTCCACCGACACCGCCTCCTCCTGTGGCCCGGGCAGACGATGATGTTAGGTCGCAGCTTACGCAGCTGCACGAGACGGTGTCGTCCTTGCGGGAGCAATTTGCCACGCACTTTCCGCCTGTGTCTGCTGCCGCCGGGGAGTCTGCTGCTGCCGGTACGTCTGCTGATGGTGCTCGTCCGTCTTCTACTGGTCCGTCGGCTGCAGGTGTCGGTCCGTCTTCCGTGGGCCATCTTTCTTTCAACCCTGAAGCCCCTGTGCTACCGCCTACGGCTGTGACGGCACTCCTGGATCTCATGTCCGCAGAGCAGCTTCGCCGACTTTCGAGCACTGTCTACGACGCCTTGCCTCCGTACCTTGTGGAGGAGTATATGCGTCGGTCGAATACGGGAACGGTCAATCGACCTCCTCCTTCTTAAAATGTTGTATTAAGAAAATTTGGATTATTTGTGAGAGCTTTAAACTAATTGTGCTATAATCGGCTTACAGCACCGAATATTATGTTACTCTTTAGGATAATTGATATTTATTTTCTATTAATTTGGTTTGGTCTGTGATTCTTAGATAATTGGTCGTATGTGCATATTTGGTCTATGTGATTCTTGGATAATTGGTGTGCATTATATATTTGGTCTGTGTGATTGTTGGATAATTGGTGTGCATTATATATTGGTTTGGTTTATGCATATATTTGTGAACAGGGAAAGTGCTGCCAATTTTTTTCCCAAAAAACCCAGTTAGCGACGGACTAGTGACCGTTTAGCGACAGATATTCCCAGTTGTCGACAGGTTTTTGACGGATAATCCGTCGCTACCTGGAGTTTTTAAACTGTTTGCAGTCAGCGACGGGTTATCGACGTATCATCCGTCGACAACGTTCTGGTGGTATAAGCTTCGACGGAACAGCGACGGAAAGGCCGTCGCCAGGGCGACTGATAACCAGCCGCTAATCCGTCGCTGTTCTGGCGACGGATTAGCGGCTGATTATCCGTCGCCATGGTTCTGGAAATGCATGACATTTCCAGAACCATGGCGACGGATAATCAGTCAGCAATCCGTCGCTGAGGCGTCGCAGTAGCGACGGGTCCGCGACTACTATTCCGTCGCCATGGTGCTGGAAATGCCAAGCATTTCCAGAACCTGATCGACGGATAGTCCGTCAGAACACCGTCGCAAATCCGTCGTTAATTACCAACGCATACCGACGGATTAGCGACGGACCGATACGATCTGATACGCTGTTACGACGGGTTACCGACGGAAATTTACGTCGCTATTTCCTACACAGTTCAATACTTAATAGTTGAAATGGACGAAAATCCGTCGGGAAAGTGTCGCTAATGCTTCGTATTGTGACGTCGGAAATCCGTCGCTATTCCGTTGCCGTGACGATAACTTAGCGACGGAACGTTATTAGCGACGAGCTGATTGCCGACGGATTATTTTGGCCAAAATCCGTCGGTTATCGGTCGCTAATGGTAATTACCGTCGGTTTAGCGACGGATGTGGCCGTCGCTAAAACGATAAATTTTGGTAGTGCTTCCGAAATACTTTTGGGCTGAAGCTGTCAGTACAGCATGCCACATTTTAAATAGGGTACTTATTCGTCCTATTACGAAAAAAATACCCTATGAGCTTTGGTTTGGGAGAACCCCAAATGTTTCTTATTTTAGAGTTTTTGGTTGTAGATACTTTATCCTTAATACCAAAGACAACTTAGGCAAATTTGATGCCAAAGCTGACGATGGTATTTTCCTTGGTTATGCTGCCAAGAGCAAGGGATATAGAGTTTTTAACAAATGCTCATTAATTGTGGAAGAGTCTACATATGTGACTTTTGATGAAGATAACAGTACAGCAGCTACTCTTGATGATGATGTTGAGCCATCAACTTCCACTCCAATGAACACCACAACCGAGACCAATTCTCTGGAGGGCTTGCCAAAGAAATTCTCTTTCAAGCCTTCACATCCAAAAAATTTGGTAATAGGTGAGGTTTCACGTGGAGTAACTACTAGATCATCACTAAGAGACTATTGCTAGCACTGCCTTTATTTCACAAATTGAGCCAAAAAATATTTTAGAAGCTTTCAATGATGAATTTTGGATTTCTGCTATGCAAGAGGAACTCAACCAATTCGAGAGGAGCCAAGTATGGGAACTCGTTCCTAGACCGGCTAATCACTCGATTATTGGTACTAAATGGGTTTTTAGAAACAAAGTGAATGAAGATGGTTCAGTCACACGCAACAAAGCACGTCTAGTAGCCCAAGGATACAACCAAGAGGAAGGTATCGACTACGATGAGACGTATGCTCCAGTTGCTAGATTGGAATCCATTCGGATGCTTTGTGCATTTACAAATTTTCAAAATTTCAAATTATTTCAAATGGATGTTAAAAGTGCTTTCTTGAATGGATTTATTAAGGAAGAAGTTTATGTAAAACAACCTCCCGGCTTTGAAAATCACAAATTTTCCGACCACGTGTTCAAGCTAAAGAAAGTGCTGTATGGCCTCAAACACGTCCCTAGAGCTTGGTATGAACGGCCAAGCAATTTCTTGCTTGAGAAAGGTTTTTCAAAAGGAAAAATTGACACCACACTTTTCATAAAATCTTTCAAAGACACTATTCTTTTAGTACAGATATACGTAGATGATATTATATTTGGTTCTACTGATGAAACCCTTTGTCAAGATTTTGCCAAGTGTATGCAGACCGAGTTTGAGATGAGCATGATGGAGGAGCTCAACTACTTTTTTGGGCTGTAAGTCAAACAAATGTCAAATGGAACTTTCATCTGTCAATCGAAGTACACAAAGGACATGCTGAAGAAATTCGACCTTGACAACGTCAAACTCATCAGCACTCCATTGGCTACTTCAACCAAACTTGAACCAGATGATAACGACAAACTCGTAGATCAACGTAAGTATCGAGGTATGATAGGCAGTCTACTCTATCTTACTGCTAGTCACCCTGATATTATATTTAGCGTTTGCCTGTGTACTAGATATCAAGCAAATCTTAAAGAATCACACATGACCGCTGTTAAGCGTATCTTTCGATACCTTAAGGTTACGGTTACAGTGGGCCTATAGTATCCCAAGTCAACATCATTTGACCTCATTGGTTACTCTGATGCTGACTTCGCCGGATGCAAGGTCGACCGTAAAAGTACGAGCGGTACGTATCATTTATTAGGAAATGCTTTAGTCTCTTGGTTTAGCAAGAAGCAGAATTCTATCGCACTATCCACAACAGAAGCTGAATACGTCGCAGCTGGGCGTTGTTGTGCACAAATTCTGTGGATGAAGCAAACCCTTGAAGACTACAACTTATCTTTCATGCACATTCCAATCTTTTGTGACAACACTAGTGCTATAAATCTGACTAAGAACCCTATTTGTCACTCACGCACGAAGCACATTGAAATACGTCACCACTTTTTGCGTGATCATCAGCAAAATGGCACGATTAACTTAGAATTTATTGACACTGATCATCAGTTAGCAGATTTCTTCACAAAACCATTATCCGAAGAGCGCTTCAATTTTCTTTGTCGTGAACTTGGAATTTTAGATGAAGCTGTTGTAAATTAAAATAAACCTGCATAAATATTGAGTATATCTTGATTCTCTTATGATGAACTTGCTATGGGTACAAGCCGAAAGGGTCCTTCTGATAACAAGGCGTAAAAGCCTAAGCGACTCGGTGCACTAGTCCTCAGGACTACCGCTAGCTGGGATCCGGCCCCTGCAGCTAACCCATGGCAGCTTCAAAATATTAAATTATGATATAATTCCTTGTTTATTATATGGTTCATTTTTATTTATCACATGCTGAAATACTATTTTTTCAACTTCATATTGCTGCTTCAAACTCACTATCTGTTATTCTTTTGTTTACTTATTGGATCTTTCCTGAAATTATACTCATGTCTTATATTGGTCTTTCTTACTTAACCAATCTTTTTCATTTTCTGCCTGATTCCTATTCTGTGACCAGGATCCGGAATTCGGGCCGAACTCTGCCCTTACCAGAGTTCGGGCCGAATTCGGCTTGACTGTTCCAGAACCGGGAACAGTCTCAGCCGTTGATCAAAAGTTAGATCCAATGGCCATTATTTGCTCCGACCAAGAGAAACCCTTTCCATATTTTCGGTTTCTCTTCCCTCTCCTTCCTTCTTACCACCTTTTCCACTTCTCTAACATTTTTCTCTCAAAACCCTAACCCTAATTTCTACCTTCTAGAGCTCTTTTCTTCCCCAAACTCAAGGAGAAGGCTTCTTTTTCAATTCTCCTTCATTGCTCATCACTAGTTTGAGGTATAATCCCATACTTTTCTATATCTCAATTTCTTTCATTATCTATTATCTATTGTGTTATGGCTCCATGTTTGTTCAACCGCGGAAAGAGACTTCGGACCGAGGGAGCATCCTCGTCGAATGCTCCTCCTCCCATTGAACCGCCCGTTGTACTACCCGTTGCACCGGCCATTGAACAACCACCAATCCATCCGTTGTTCAATCCTACACGTCTCCATGATCCAAACACTTTTGACGACCGAATTTTTGTATCACTAGACGCATCAAATGATTGGTTTAGCAATTTTCGGACACGTTCGGTGTTTGCGGTACACCCTATCAACTTTACTATATTCTCACAACATGATGCACTCTTTCATGACCTTTGCCTTGATGAACTTGTTACCACAAATTCGGTCATTTATCGTAGTGCTATTCAAATGTTTTACTGCAACTTGACCCATGATGACACTCATATCTTCTCACGAGTTGCGGGTATTGATATCTCATTTGATGATTTCGTTTTGGCCGAACACCTTGCACTCCAAGAGCCTAATTCATGGGAAAAGCTTGTTGAAGCTCGTTCTTTCCAATTTCCCGAAGGGATTTCACTTGAAAGCTTCAAGGACGACTTGTGTAGCCCTAACATACGTCCTCGTAAGCTTTTGGCTAAATTCCTCAATCCCTATTTCTATGAACTTCATCGGATCATTTTCAACACCATTCTACCCAAAGCGGGTTCTACCGATGAAGTCACTTACTTTAAAATCTCGGCCTTGTACCATCTCCACTTCCATGTTCCCTTTAATCTTCCACGCACAATGATGGATTGGATGATTAACTGTAGGAAGAAACCAAGATCCTTGGTTTATGCATTATACCTTCCTATGATCTTTCGTACGTTTCATGTGCCCATTGATGAGTGTCCATTCTTACCTGCCCCTGCCTTCCTCTCTAAGGCAAGGAGGCTTCAGGCGGCCGTTGGCTCACTGGTCGTATCTGAGCATTCTGATGATGAGCCCGATGCTCCTACTCTTGGACAGGATCCTCCTCCTCCTCTTGCCACTCTCGAGTCTCTTCAGACTATGCTCCGAGATCGCTTTACCTTAGAGGACGATCGTTGGACTCAGCTGGATTACCGGACCACTTTGTAGATGAGTTCCATCAGCAACTCGCTGCACGATATTCGATATTCCATGTCTTGCCATCCTTCCATGCCCATTCCTATGGAGCGAGACCCTGGTCGTGAGGGATATCGTATCGATGACCCTTGGGTCGTTCGCTACTTGGATCCGGATGTGGCCTTCGTGGACCCACGTCGCTCATTTACTGATCCATCAGACGATGCTGGGCCTTCACGTGCTCGATGATGGATATGGACTACTTTTGCTGCTGCTACTGAGAATATTACATTATGGTTTATGCATTTTGCTTTTAGTTGCTTTTATATACTTGGTTTGTATTAGACTTATTATGACTTGTGACTCTTGAGACTTTGGTAGTTCTATCTGTTTATTTGCCATTATGATTTTTGAGACATTTGGTCGCTATCTTAGTTTATATGCAGTTTTTTCTCTTTTGGTGTGTTTTCCAGTTATTATTTGTTTATCTTATATTGCTAAATGCCAAAAGGGGGAGATATGTATATTCTTTATTCTGTTTATATGTGCTTTTGGAAGAATAATATTAACAGGCCAACAAGATTCACAGCATTGTTTACGGGAGAGCTATTCTTAAAGCTCGGCACTAATTATGGGGGAGCTATTTTTGTGTCATTACATGTGTCCAGGTATGAATATTGAATATACAATTATTATTTTGTCAATTATCAATATGGGAGAGATTGTTGACACAAAGTCACAGTCAACCAAATATTGATAATATTGACTAAATAATACTTGTGCTAATTCAATACGACACACGACGACTACATCCAGCTCAAGACAGACGACAGCTCAGTTTTGCAAATACAAGTCATTTTTGAGTCTATATTTTTATATTTATTGAGTCTAGACTGATGTAAGCTGAGTTGTGCTGAGCTCTTGAGACTTAACCTATAACCTACCCAAAATCCATAAGCTCCACCATCCAAATAAAGCCCATTGGACCCAAAGACCCATTCTGTGCTCTGGAGATAGAGTTCTGGCCGAACTCTGCCTCCACACAGAGTTCGGGCCGAACTCTGTCCCCTAAAAATTAGCACCCTAATTTTTAGGGTTGGCTGGTTGCTAGTTGTCCAACGGCCAAATTTTTGAAAATTTCTACCAGAATTCTGGCCGAATTCTGCCTGCTAAAACCCTATAAATAGGCCAAGAATTCTCTCATTTTCATTCATCCAATCTTCTCTTCTCTTCTCTCTTAAGCTCAATATAAGCCATACCCTTCTTCATCTACTAGCCACAAGCCTCCTAAGCCCCAAGTTCTCAGCATCTCTCAGCTAGGAGTTTGTGCAAGAGTTCAAGAAGTCGCTTGGAAAATTTTAAGCATCGCCACTGCGATCCTTTGTAAGAAGTTGACGTGCTCTTCTGAAGAAAAGAAACGGAGTGTACTACTATTTCCCAAATAGTGGATTTAATCCTGAGCTAGAGTTCTCAGGCCTGGACTAGTCCTCCACGAGGGAAACCAGGTTAAAATTGGCTGTGTTTGCGTATGCTTTCTTGCTCCTTATTTATTTTCGCATTTACTCTGATTGATTTTAGATTGTGAAAGAGTTGATTTTTTAATTGGCTATTATCGCTATAAACTCTATTCACCCCCCTCTAGAGTTGCCATCTGTTCTTCAGATTAAAATCGAAGCTAGAAGGAAAGAAGGAAGGAAGAATCGGGAGTGGCTTGGTTACCTCTGATGCGGGAATAACTTCTTCTCCGCTTTCTCTTATAGTTAGCTGACGGTGTCTGGTCGCAACCAGCTTCCGGGAACGAAAAATACCGCCAACAGGAGAAACTTGCCTGCTATGCTTTGGAGCAGGGACAAGCGCAACGGATGGCTGATTTCCCAACATCTCATCTGACAAAATAGGCGGCTGATCCACCTCTACGTCTGCCACTGGAAGGGTAGAGTCATCTCCATTATGCTCGTTGCCTTCATCATTCTCAGCAGCGGAATCCAAATCTGGCAATTCGACTCTGGTCTTTCTCTTCTTGGCCCCTTGGGACCCTTCCTCCAGGCCGGTACCAACAATAAAATTGGCACCCGGGTTAAAATCGACCGGGGGCTTGTTCGCCATGACGTGGTACAAAGCCGCCATGTACAAGATCTCTACTGGCACCTTAATAGCAGGGACCAAAAAAATGGTACGGGTATGGAATGTATCGTAGTATTGCCAAGCCCTGATACCATCAAGAAGGCTACCTTCAAAACCCAGACAAGAGCTGGGACTGTCTAGAAAAAGCTGGCTGTATCCAAACTGTCGGGCAAACCTGCTAGGCAGATAAGGCTCCAGAAAAACAATAATACGGTTACGATACACTAAATGTGCGGGGCGGATGTTACGCAGCCATAGAAGCATCTGGTCGTCCAGAAGTTGAGGGGGCGCAATACCGTCAAGATGTACAGCCTCTATGTCCTTAGCAGTAAAGCGAGGGACAAATACGAAAATATGGTACATATCTGCCCTCGCCAATGCCATCCGGCAAGCCCGTATGGTATCATACTCCCAAGGCTCATCACGATAGCGGAAGATAAACGTGTCATCATCAGTTACACCGTCTTCAGAGCCCGGTCTCATCAAAGACGGATAATGCATCAACAGCCACCCCATCAAATAGTGATAGGGCAACTCAGTCCGTTCAAAATCCTTGGTCACGTCGCAAGTGATGACCTTGGATGTGAAGGTGCAAAGGCCACGGTGTGTGCTGCACACCATGGCCGGGAGGATAGCTAGCCTGATTCGTAAAACTAACTTCACAGCCGGAAGGATGAAGTTACGACTAACTCTCTCGATAGAACCAGCTCCTCTAGAGACTACACAGTTTCGCAGCCATATCATCAAAAATCCTGCCAGAAGCGCCTTCTCTGACAGCTCTTGGGTATCCTGGTAAAAATAACCGAAAGAGTCGGTTTTACTCCCGAATCTGACACTGGTGATGGCCACCCTCTTAGCCGACGACATCAAGTCTTTAACCGCCTCCCGGGGTCGAGGACGACGGGAAGTAACTCGACCTGAGGCATCTGTCGAAAAGAGATAGTGTACCCAATCCTTGGTGTGGAGAGCATTCCCTTCCGAGTTGTTATCCTTTCTGGCTATCTGATGACATGTGCTATAGTGGCACAATATCTCTTGGTAAAGGGCCACGAAGCCTGGATACTGCCTTTCCAAATCTTCGATCTCCTCATTCGTGGGAGTATACGCCTCAAAAGCTTCGTCCCCCAAGGAAGCTTGGAGACCGCGTGCATTTCGTGGAGCGCAAGCCCCATTTCCCCTACGGGTGTATAGAATGTTCCCGTACGGCAGTTATACATCTCCAGCAGAGACATGAACAACTTCTTGTTTATGGGCAAGCCATGGCTGGTGCCCCGAATAGCATGGTAAAGTTCAATCTCACACAAAAAGGCCTCATACTTTTGCAAGATCCACATAGACAGATTGGTCCACGAGGGAACAGGATGTATCCAACTAGGGAGCATCAACCGGCCAATGGGGTAGGAGCCCTTTCGAGCAAGTTGATTTATAAAAGTGTCGACGGTAGAAAATATGAAATTGGGGCCCGGCACATTCAAGAAAGTACCTGGGACCAATCCTATTACAGAACAGCTGGTGTGCACCTTGCCTGCAGTTACTGACTTCAGACTGTTGTTATAATGGATGTCTCCCACAAACATCCTACCTCGGGTAGGAGTTAAAGTCTCTTCCATCTTCTGGTCCAGTGGGAGCATATTGAACCAAGATAATGGAAAGCGTCGCTCCATTTGGGGGATGCGGATCGCCATCCCGTTAGAGACAAAACTCCAGTTCTCCGACACCTCCAGAACATGACTGCTCTCCACAATCAAGGCGTCTCCAAAGAAGAATGCAGGCTTCAAATATTCCTCTTCGAATTTCTCAGAGTTCATCATAGCGTTAAGGAAATAGAAAGGCTGGTTCTTGATGGCATTCAGTCTAGCCGGAGGTTCGTCACTCGAAAACTGGTCCGGCATATGCTGAACAATATGGTCGTACCTATAGCCTAGAGCAGCTTGGGCACTACCTACCAAGAGTTCTCCAGCAGCATTAACCGACAGATTCACTGGAAAGAAGACAGAAAAAGATAAGTTAAAAAGATGGATAAAAAGAACTGTTGGGTGCTTCCAAGCCTCATGCGGCTCAGGAGAACACTCATGCGGCTCCAAATGAAGCCTTATGCGGCTCCAACTTAACGAGGTCTCATGCGGCTCAAGTTCAGAAGAACACTTATGCGGCTCCGTTCAGTGAAAGTCCATGCGGCTCAGTGTCGCTTATGCGGCTTCGTCGGCAAAGTGCGTATGCGGACACAATGGCTATTCTTATGTGGCTCACAGCTCAGCCATAGGACGAACATGCGACTCACAAAGGCTCGTGCATAAAATATGCGACGTAGCCATAGCAGTTAGGGTTCTTTAACTCATACAATGTCTGTCACGACCCGCACCCTAGAGTAAGGGCACGAGAAGTGGGTACGTCCAGCCTACGCCGCAGTGTCGGCGGTAGAACGCTGTCCTAGGTAAGTCATCTAACAATATCAAGTACCTGTACAGTTTATACTCTCCGAGTGGAGGTGACAAACAGAAATAATCTCAATCACATCTAGGTAGAGAATGAAGAACAGATAGATAGTAACTCAAGGAGAACCATAGCATAGATGAAATAAGACTAAGTGTCTAAGATACATAACATCCAGAATGTCAACTCATAATACAAGACTAAGAGTCTATACATAACTCAACATCTCAAAATACAACTCAGATGTGAGACAAAAGTAAATATAGAAAAGACTGCCTAGGCTAAACTGGTCTAGACTACTGGAACAACATCCTCAGCTGCAGGTGGATCCTGCTGAGGGTCCACAACATAAGTATCATCTAGTCCTGCTCCATAATAGGTAGACACCAGGGCCTCCTCCTCATCCTCTGTAATATTTTCAACAGGTCCAATCAGGACGGGAACGAGCACAATACATCTCACGCAGTGCATAGAATGATAGGAGATATAAAGCATGCAATAGAGTAAAATACAGGAACTGCTGAAGGAAGATACATGTAGCAAAAGAGATAGCTGTAAAGGAAATATCTACTGTATATAGAGAACTAGCAGTGTCTAGTGAGTCAGAGTAAAATATAGACATGTGAAATGGCATAGGAGATTCATGACTACAGCTAGAAGTGATTCATGACTACAGCTACTGGGGTAATATCCACATGACTATTTCCACTCCCCCATCCCCAATCAATACACAAGGATCCATTCAGGTTACGTTAAGATTCGTGATAAGCCCATAAATGGGAGATTCATGAGAGGCTCTGTGAGCATGAGAGTACATGAGTCACAAGCAATTCGTGAATCTATGAAAGCATAGAGATACATGATGATTCGTAAAAAGCACAAACATGCCGTATCTGATGCTCCCGAGGGGGATAACATCTCATGAAAAGATCCATATAGTACCAATCCGTGATAACAATCGTGTCAGCATCAAGTAAAGTAATCTAGAGCAAGAATATAAATCCAGGCAAATATGAAACGGTCAGAGAATGTACTCGCCTGATAACTGAATGTCTGAAGAAGATATACTGCCTGAGGAGAGGTGTGTGGCTCCTAGTCAGAGCAACACAGGTCACAATATATCCACAATGATAAAAATAAAGTATACAATGCATACTACATGATTCTAGGTCAAACTGGTCAAAAGTCAACTCTTGGTCAACTCTAATAGTCAAACTAAGTCACAGGAAGTCATACTAAGTCAAATAAGGTCAAACAAGATCAAACAAGGTCAAACAAGTTTAATCTAGGTTTAAGTCAACTCCTGGTCAACACTCTAATCAAACTAGTCAATACTAGCCAACATGATCAATCTGGATCAAGTCTAGATCAAACTTAGACCAACTAAGTCATTGGTCAAACAAAGACTAGTCAGTTAGGGTAATTAGGTCAAACATGGTCTGACTAGTTGAACTAGTCATTTATTAGGTCAATTAGGTCATGGTTTGACCAATAGTTGACTTTAGTCAACCATGGTCAACAATGGTCAACTCTAAGTCAAGGCTAGGTCAACACTAGTCCAAGTTAGGTCAAACAATGTTAAACTAGTTATTTAGGTCATTCCTAGACATTTCTAGGTTAACTAGGTCAAACTTGACCTAATGTTGACTTTGGTCAACCCTTAGTCAACAAGGGTCAACATGTTGGGTTTTTAGGTCATTAGGTCAATGGGGTTGGTCCCAAGACTATGGGCTAGTCACTTAGGCCATAGGCCATTGCTCTTGGCCATAGGCCATTGTCTAGGTTTTCACATAAACCTATAACTAAGGCTATACATATATATATATATATATATATATATATAGGCCTAACTATATATTAATATGGAAATACCTATATATAATACCCAACCCTACATATATATAAATAAATAACACTATGTATATATCTAACACAAAATATATATCATATATATATATATATATCATATATAGAGAGAGGAAAGAGAGAGAGTGAAATAGAGAGAGAGAGAGTTAGAGATAGTGAGACAGTGAGAGAGAGAGACTGTGAGGAAGAGTGAGAGATCAGACAGGGGGGGGTTTCCAGAAATTCTGAAACCCAACATTCCCCCAACACACACACACATAACACATATACATAGATATGTATATATACATAACTTCACACACACACACCCAAAACTCCTCAAATTCGACCTACACTTACAAATACATATATACTACCCATATACTCACTAAAATACACTAGTCTAATACCTAAAACATTAATAAAATCGAATCAAAATTCGATTTTCAAAAACCTGGAAAAATTTCAAAACTGTGATAGTGCACAGTTTACACTGAAATAGGTAATTCGATTTTCACAACCCAATCGAGCTAAGACTCGATACTATCGGTTGGTAACTAACACCCCGCACATATACTAGTGTCCTAGGACACTGACACGACACCACGACACGTTTTCACGTGTCCAAACACTCAAAAACACGACTCGGGTAAATTCCTGATACACACGCACACACACAGTATCGTGCACGCGTGCACTTAGCTCTAGGACACGACACACGTGTCTAGAAGTCTCGTGCACGTGTGGGTAGGTTCGCCTAGGGTTGGTCTAGGGTTTAGGTAGCCTGTCTCGTGTCCACGTGTCCTCAGGACACGGCACGAACTCCGTATCAGTCGAAGGAAATCGACTGATACTCAGTGTTCTGCACCGCGTCGTGCAGCGATGCACTCATCTCGTGCTCGCGACACAGGACACGACGCACCTCGTGCTCGTGTCCTCGTGTACGCCAACTATAGGGCTACACTCTCGTGTCACTACGAGGTGTCATCGTGTCGTGTCCGTGCGACACGAGACACTCGAAGTTGGTGTCTGTGCGTGTGTGCGCTGACAGCCCGTGTCCAGTGCGAGTGAGATTTCTCACTCGACACGACACGAGGCGACACCAAATTTTGGGGGCATGTGCGCAGACATTGCCCCCTCGTGTCCACAAAATTTCTCGTGTCCTAGTGTCGTGTGTAGGGAGAACTAAGGGGGTGGTAGCAGGGGATTTTACAGTGTAAAAACAGTGTCTAACAGTGTTGTGTCCAGTGAGCTTTGTGTCCAGTTTTGGACACGACACAAGCTAAAATCGTGCACAGTGACACAGGGTTAGGTTTAGGTTAGCTAGGCTAAGTTTAGGCTAGAATTTATTTCAAAAATATTTACAAACAGTGAGTGAATACCCATGTGACAGTGTGCTAAACACATTAAAACACAATGTAAATAAATTAGGACACGTGTCCGATACACACCAAACAAAACCCTAAACTCACCAAACCTTACCCACAGCTAGATTACAACTATATGCATGCAATAATGAAGAAAAACCAGTAAAATAACTAGGTTAAATATATTTACCTCTATGTGCAAAATCCTTGAAAATTCAAATAATGAGGGGGTGTGTCCAAGTCCACTTGTGGGTGTGTCCAAGTCTTGTGTCCAACTTGCTAGCCTCCCTTAGCACCCTCTAGGTTGTAGGAACCCAATGCAAGAGGTTTGAAGTGATTTGGATCACTAGGTTGAGAGTTATGGATTTTTGAAGTAAAGGGGTATTTTTCATGAATTTAATTCAATGCAAATGCAATGAATTAATCAAAATATATAGGAAGGGGGTCATGCCAGGGGGGGGGGGGTTCTTGGCTGGTCATAGCAATGGGGGGGTGTCCTTGGGTTGCTTGCAAGCTAAGGGAAGGACTTTGTAAAAAGGTTTTAAGATATTTTGCATAATTTAAGCAAAATATCAATAAATAATATCTAGATATTTATATAGCTTAACTACCATGAATATCTAATCCCCTTAGTCATTCTAGGTTAGGGTTTAACCTATAGATTAGGGTAATTAGGTTAGGGATTAGCAAGTCACTAATCTAAAAGTCCATGAATAGTAATATCTCACTAATCCCACTAAATTCCAAATAAATTTCTAAAAATTACCAAAATGCCCCTATGGCTAAAAACCACCAAAATGATGTTCTAAGCCTATGGTCAAGTTCTCATGGTCATGGCAACTTCTAGGTTAGAGAAACTAGGGTTTACACTAGGGTTTACTAACAAAGTCACAAAGTCATAAGTCATGACTTAGCATGACTTTAGAAATGGTTTATCTTAACTAAAATCACCAGAAAATCATACTATGACTAGAATACCACTAATAAATAATAAAAATAATAAATTTTCAAAAATCCCCAATTTTCAGAAACAGGGTGTTACAAGTCTACCCACCTTAAAATAATTTCGTCCTCGAAATTCAGATGGTCGTACTCCTCCTAGGTCAAACCTCCAACAATCAAGGACGAAGCCACTACCTGGGCAACATACAAGGTCAACAAGCAAAATAGGGGTAGTAGACCTATACTGGGTCCTGTCCAAGAATTGGTTGGCAGTTTTAGGTCGTAGGGTGTCCTTAATTCAAATCGAAGCCAAAAGTAACTCCATGGGGTAAATCAGGATAGAGTCTCGGGCCAGGAAAATCGTACTAAGCAAATGAAGCACACAATGGTATGCCTGAATGGCACACTAAGGTCATGGGTGTAGTATGTCATGTCTAGGTCGGGTATGTGAAGTCAGTTTTGAGAAAACAACTAGTCTTGTGCTCCAAATTTAAAAGTCACGGTAATGTGTCTACGATGATCATAATTCAGAGTGGGAAGGTCTATGGCTTAAATTAAGTCAGAAATTGTGATGCAATAGTGGTACCAGGGGGACAGGTTAAATGGGAAAGTCTGTGGTCTCATCTGGGTGCACTAGTCATTCTAGATCAGACTGTTCCTATGGTATCAAAACGTACAAGCAATCTAAGGTGTCCAAATTGGGAAGGTAAGGGAACAACAATCATCAAGGCTATAGGCCGTCTACCATCCTATATGAAAAATGGGTCATTAACAAGTAAGTGAGAAATCATTAAAAGTTACTATTCCATAAAATGGTAAAAGAAAATTGAAAATTTAGGCACAAACAATCACAAATAGATTTTAGTCTTGTCACGATCTAAGTTGATCAATTTCAGGATAAATCGAGATTTGGGCAAGATGGAAAATCAATGAAATCAAGTACGAGCATCCAATGATGAAAATCCAGGTCATGATAAATTTTAATTCAACTGGATATGAATACGAGGTTCATAGACGATAAAAATAATTTCAAGGAGAATTGTCAAGGCTGTTACGGATAAGATTTTAGGGCAAGTTAAATTATATCTCCATCCACGTAGATTAATATACGAAAAGCGAACCAAAACGCAATAGGTTGATCAGACCATCATGCGCCGGTTCTGATTAGACAATATGTTAGTGGGTGCGCACCCAATAAAATATATCATGATCAAGCTCGAAAGGATAAGCTTGTAAAACTAAGGATAGATTTGTAGCATAAGATATAAGTAAGGGTGGAAATGATAAAAGAAGACATATAGTCCAAGATCCTTAACCAATCGGGTCAAGCTTTCAAGATAAGGTACAAGATTAAGCATTCGAGGGTTCAAGCAGAACACCATCACATGCCAGGTCGAAAGGATTGAGCCAAGGTGGATCTCTAATTGAAATATGAATTAATTTAGTATCATGGCAGAGGTTATAGTTTAGCCATTTGACCAGAAAATCATATTAAAAAAATAGAGTACAAGGAGACGGGTTTTAGTAGGACATGGAATACCTACATGAAGGTAGGCTAGTCTAGGTCTTATATGTAAAGTTTGTTGGAAGGTAACAGCTAGTATTATACTCTGGATATCTAAGTCACGGTAAAGGTCGTCCAATGATCTAGAATAGAAAGTGGTAGTTCGAGACGTGACAAATTGATGCAAAATTGGAGAAGATCAAATTAACCCATAAAATAAAATTAATCAAGAATCCAGTAAATAATTTAGGAACACAGTCCTAGGGATTTATAGGCTACTAGATGAATATAGTTAGGGTTCGATCAATCAAGGGTCAAGGTTAGAAGGTATCAAATAAAGTCTTGATTTGAGAAAATGTCGAGTAAGTCAGGTTGGGATAAAGTAACATAGTTAGGTAGAAAGTGTTTAAGCAAGATGCAAAATAGAGAGCACAGTTCATTTCAATAAAAGGCAATTAGCAAGAGGATTAGATGGCTAGAAACAAATAAGAGTTTTCTCCTAATTGTGATTGAGTACCCCAAAATAAAAGATATTAATCTAACACTAAGAAATTAAAATCAACAACTACAAAATTTCAAAATCATCAACTAATACCAGGATTCAAAGTTCTACAGTGAATCCTCCAAAATTAAATTCAATTAAGGAAAAAGGAGTTTAAATCGAAATTTCAATGAGATTCTCAAGGGTCATCCCAGGAATCTCTCAAAGTATCCTAGCAGTGATTGAGTATCCATTCTCTCTAAGCCTATTCCTCAAATCCTATCGCAGGCTGTAGTGATACTCTAGTTCGAATACCACTACATAAACTCGACCTGCATGGGCCACCACTAAAAACGTGTCACGACCCGCACCCTAGAGTAAGGGCACGAGAAGTGGGTACGTCCAGCCTACGCCGCAGTGTCGGCGGTAGAACGCTGTCCTAGGTAAGTCATCTAACAATATCAAGTACCTGTACAGTTTATACTCTCCGAGTGGAGGTGACAAACAGAAATAATCTCAATCACATCTAGGTAGAGAATGAAGAACAGATAGATAGTAACTCAAGGAGAACCATAGCATAGATGAAATAAGACTAAGTGTCTAAGATACATAACATCCAGAATGTCAACTCATAATACAAGACTAAGAGTCTATACATAACTCAACATCTCAAAATACAACTCAGATGTGAGACAAAAGTAAATATAGAAAAGACTGCCTAGGCTAAACTGGTCTAGACTACTGGAACAACATCCTCAGCTGCAGGTGGATCCTGCTGAGGGTCCACAACATAAGTATCATCTAGTCCTGCTCCATAATAGGTAGACACCAGGGCCTCCTCCTCATCCTCTGTAATATTTTCAACAGGTCCAATCAGGACGGGAACGAGCACAATACATCTCACGCAGTGCATAGAATGATAGGAGATATAAAGCATGCAATAGAGTAAAATACAGGAACTGCTGAAGGAAGATACATGTAGCAAAAGAGATAGCTGTAAAGGAAATATCTACTGTATATAGAGAACTAGCAGTGTCTAGTGAGTCAGAGTAAAATATAGACATGTGAAATGGCATAGGAGATTCATGACTACAGCTAGAAGTGATTCATGACTACAGCTACTGGGGTAATATCCACATGACTATTTCCACTCCCCTATCCCCAATCAATACACAAGGATCCATTCAGGTTACGTTAAGATTCGTGATAAGCCCATAAATGGGAGATTCATGAGAGGCTCTGTGAGCATGAGAGTACATGAGTCACAAGCGATTCGTGAATCTATGAAAGCATAGAGATACATGATGATTCGTGAAAAGCACAAACATGCCGTATCTGATGCTCCCGAGGGGGATAACATCTCATGAAAAGATCCATATAGTACCAATCCGTGATAACAATCGTGTCAGCATCAAGTAAAGTAATCTAGAGCAAGAATATAAATCCAGGCAAATATGAAACGGTCAGAGAATGTACTCGCCTGATAACTGAATGTCTGAAGAAGATATACTGCCTGAGGAGAGGTGTGTGGCTCCTAGTCAGAGCAACACAGGTCACAATGTATCCACAATGATAAAAATAAAGTATACAATGCATACTACATGATTCTAGGTCAAACTGGTCAAAAGTCAACTCTTGGTCAACTCTAATAGTCAAACTAAGTCACAGGAAGTCATACTAAGTCAAATAAGGTCAAACAAGATCAAACAAGGTCAAACAAGTTTAATCTAGGTTTAAGTCAACTCCTGGTCAACACTCTAATCAAACTAGTCAATACTAGCCAACATGATCAATCTGGATCAAGTCTAGATCAAACTTAGACCAACTAAGTCATTGGTCAAACAAAGACTAGTCAGTTAGGGTAATTAGGTCAAACATGGTCTGACTAGTTGAACTAGTCATTTATTAGGTCAATTAGGTCATGGTTTGACCAATAGTTGACTTTAGTCAACCATGGTCAACAATGGTCAACTCTAAGTCAAGGCTAGGTCAACACTAGTCCAAGTTAGGTCAAACAATGTTAAACTAGTTATTTAGGTCATTCCTAGACATTTCTAGGTTAACTAGGTCAAACTTGACCTAATGTTGACTTTGGTCAACCCTTAGTCAACAAGGGTCAACATGTTGGGTTTTTAGGTCATTAGGTCAATGGGGTTGGTCCCAAGACTATGGGCTAGTCACTTAGGCCATAGGCCATTGCTCTTGGCCATAGGCCATTGTCTAGGTTTTCACATAAACCTATAACTAAGGCTATACATATATATATATATATATAGGCCTAACTATATATTAATATGGAAATACCTATATATAATACCCAACCCTACATATATATATATAAATAACACTATGTATATATCTAACACAAAATATATATCATATATATATATATATCATATATAGAGAGAGGAAAGAGAGAGAGTGAAATAGAGAGAGAGAGAGTTAGAGATAGTGAGACAGTGAGAGAGAGAGACTGTGAGGAAGAGTGAGAGATCAGACAGGGGGGGGTTTCCAGAAATTCTGAAACCCAACATTCCCCCAACACACACACACATAACACATATACATAGATATGTATATATATACATAACTTCACACACACACACCCAAAACTCCTCAAATTCGACCTACACTTACAAATACATATATACTACCCATATACTCACTAAAATACACTAGTCTAATACCTAAAACATTAATAAAATCGAATCAAAATTCGATTTTCAAAAACCTGGAAAAATATCAAAACTGTGATAGTGCACAGTTTACACTGAAATAGGTAATTCGATTTTCACAACCCAATCGAGCTAAGACTCGATACTATCGGTTGGTAACTAACACCCCGCACATATACTAGTGTCCTAGGACACTGACACGACACCACGACACGTTTTCACGTGTCCAAACACTCAAAAACACGACTCGGGTAAATTCCTGATACACACGCACACACACAGTATCGTGCACGCGTGCACTTAGCTCTAGGACACGACACACGTGTCTAGAAGTCTCGTGCACGTGTGGGTAGGTTCGCCTAGGGTTGGTCTAGGGTTTAGGTAGCCTGTCTCGTGTCCACGTGTCCTCAGGACACGGCACGAACTCCGTATCAGTCGAAGGAAATCGACTGATACTCAGTGTTCTGCACCGCGTCGTGCAGCGATGCACTCATCTCGTGCTCGCGACACAGGACACGACGCACCTCGTGCTCGTGTCCTCGTGTACGCCAACTATAGGGCTACACTCTCGTGTCACTACGAGGTGTCATCGTGTCGTGTCCGTGCGACACGAGACACTCAAAGTTGGTGTCTGTGCGTGTGTGCGCTGACAGCCCGTGTCCAGTGCGAGTGAGATTTCTCACTCGACACGACACGAGGCGACACCAAATTTTGGGGGCATGTGCGCAGACATTGCCCCCTCGTGTCCACAAAATTTCTCGTGTCCTAGTGTCGTGTGTAGGGAGAACTAAGGGGGTGGTAGCAGGGGATTTTACAGTGTAAAAACAGTGTCTAACAGTGTTGTGTCCAGTGAGCTTTGTGTCCAGTTTTGGACACGACACAAGCTAAAATCGTGCACAGTGACACAGGGTTAGGTTTAGGTTAGCTAGGCTAAGTTTAGGCTAGAATTTATTTCAAAAATATTTACAAACAGTGAGTGAATACCCATGTGACAGTGTGCTAAACACATTAAAACACAATGTAAATAAATTAGGACACGTGTCCGATACACACCAAACAAAACCCTAAACTCACCAAACCTTACCCACAGCTAGATTACAACTATATGCATGCAATAATGAAGAAAAACCAGTAAAATAACTAGGTTAAATATATTTACCTCTATGTGCAAAATCCTTGAAAATTCAAATAATGAGGGGGTGTGTCCAAGTCCACTTGTGGGTGTGTCCAAGTCTTGTGTCCAACTTGCTAGCCTCCCTTAGCACCCTCTAGGTTGTAGGAACCCAATGCAAGAGGTTTGAAGTGATTTGGATCACTAGGTTGAGAGTTATGGATTTTTGAAGTAAAGGGGTATTTTTCATGAATTTAATTCAATGCAAATGCAATGAATTAATCAAAATATATAGGAAGGGGGTCATGCCAGGGGGGGGGGGGTTCTTGGCTGGTCATAGCAATGGGGGGGTGTCCTTGGGTTGCTTGCAAGCTAAGGGAAGGACTTTGTAAAAAGGTTTTAAGATATTTTGCATAATTTAAGCAAAATATCAATAAATAATATCTAGATATTTATATAGCTTAACTACCATGAATATCTAATCCCCTTAGTCATTCTAGGTTAGGGTTTAACCTATAGATTAGGGTAATTAGGTTAGGGATTAGCAAGTCACTAATCTAAAAGTCCATGAATAGTAATATCTCACTAATCCCACTAAATTCCAAATAAATTTCTAAAAATTACCAAAATGCCCCTATGGCTAAAAACCACCAAAATGATGTTCTAAGCCTATGGTCAAGTTCTCATGGTCATGGCAACTTCTAGGTTAGAGAAACTAGGGTTTACACTAGGGTTTACTAACAAAGTCACAAAGTCATAAGTCATGACTTAGCATGACTTTAGAAATGGTTTATCTTAACTAAAATCACCAGAAAATCATACTATGACTAGAATACCACTAATAAATAATAAAAATAATAAATTTTCAAAAATCCCCAATTTTCAGAAACAGGGTGTTACAATGTCCTTACCAGTAATGGGGGGATGAACGTCAGGATGAACATCCGGTACGACAACCGGCGGAGGAGCGGCCGCAGTCGAGGAAGAAGCAGTCTTCTTGCCTTTTGTTGTTGGAGTCGACGAAGAGGCTGCCTTCTTGCCCTTTGCTGCCACGGTCTTCTTGGGAGCCATTAGTTATCGGAGAAGAAAAGGACAATCGGGATAGGGAAGAGTCGAAGCAAAGAAGAAAGTAAAGGAGTTCTCTCTCTCTCCAACTCCTCTTATTTATAGAAAGACGGGAGAGGGGACACACGTGGACTAGTAACCGCCTCGTAGAAGACGCAACCGACTCCTCGGATTTTTTCCCAAGATTTACCCAGGGAATAAAATCTAAAAGATTTAATGAACTGACCCTTGGGATTCCCCCTAAAAACGGTACTAAAACAAATTTAAGACGATTAAAGACTCGCACACGTGGCAAGGAACTACGCGGCCGAGCTATCCATGCGGCTGAAAAGCCCATGCGGCTGAACCATCCATGCGGCCGAGATATCCATGCGGCCAGCGTATCATATGCGGCTAGAAGAATACATAGCCATGCTTCTTATTCAAAGTATTTCAATTTTGTAAATTGAAAACTTTGAAGGGGGTCTTGTAGAAGCATGGAAAATGATGAAGAAAGATCCATGCGGCCAGAGAACTACATGCGGCTCAGATAGCTCATGTGGCTCAGAGATTCATGCGGCACAAGGGACTATGCGGCTCAAGACGTTCCATGCGGCTCAGAAAAGAAAGACACGTGGCTTGCAAACAGTTCTTCCCCCCGCCCTATACTGCATTAATTACTCCGACGGCTGACAGCTCTGATGACTGACAACCCTGACACAGAGATGTAATTATGACTCTGTCATAATGACAGACCCCTAGGGAAATAGAGGAGATCTCTGACATAATCCCCCCGAGATCCAGAAAATGCCACGCGGCCTCGACACGTGGACAGTCGTATACGGCTCTAGCGAAGACTTCCCATGCGGCTCATATCGAAGTGGTCCTATGCGGCTCAGGCCGAGACAGTCGTATGCGGCTCGAGCGAAGACTCCCCATGCGGCTCAGGCCGAAGCTTTCCCTATATGGTTCAGATCAAAATAGCCATATGCGTCTCAAGAAGAGGCCTCCCCATGCGGCTCACAAGGATCATCTCCATGCGGCTCACTACCTATTATGTGGTCCAGATGGGTCGAAGCAACCCTGACACGTGGCCAGTCTTATGCGGCTCAATCCTTATGCGGCTCAGATCCCCCAGTAGTTCCTAGGACACATGTCCTAAGCCAATCAATTTCCCAGATTTACTGCAATCAGAGATTGGGTCAAATCCCAATAATCTGGGACACGTGGCGGGAGAATGAATTAAATTTATTCATTCAGATTCGCAGACATCAGCAGATCATCATGAGGGAGATTTATTCCAATCAGCATTAATTACTGATGAGATTTGGTGCAATCTATACTTAATGGTCCAGATTCATCACACTCAAAACTAATGGCCCAGATTGACCAATCCACAGGCCGCCGCCATTTTAAGGAGGCAATCATTGCAAACCCTAATGATTGTATCTCATTCTTATAAATAGCGAGGTGCCATTTCCTTGCAGAAAGAGAGAACCAACACACAGACCACGAGAGAGAGATCAATCAACAAAGAGAGGGACCCCCCCTGTTCGAGAGCACATTGAGAGAATAGCCAGAGAGCAAAGAGAGCATTTCTTCAACGCCAAGCAATCTTCTGGAGCCAAGGCTGCATACCAATCGTCCAAGGAGTAAGGCAGAGCGGCCGTCGCTTTCCCGAGCCTCTATCGTCACCCCCCAGAATCTAAAATAAATAATTGTACTTAGACTGCTGTACCTAGGTTTTCGTCCCTAGGCTTTCTTTGTACAAGCGAGTTTGTATTGTGAAGTAAAAGTCCAGTCCTCCCATAAAACTGTTCTGCTCTTTTATATTTCATGCCAAACAGAACTGGATCTAGACGGATATACGATGAGATAACCATGGGACTATTCAGATAACCAGGTTACAACCCATAAATCAAACAAGGACCGGGGTTGTAACCCTTCGTCTGAACAGAACTTGGTTTCTCCCACCATTTATCGGCAAGATAAAATAAGAAATCAGGACATGTAACAATCATGTACAAGATCAAGACAAGATTAGACAGATTGAACTCCATCCAACATTCACGGCCAAGCAATAAGTACGGCCTGATACTTTAACTAACTAGGGTTATCACAGGCCTAGTTACTAGCAAGATGCAAAGAGATTTCCAAGTCCAGTTACCTGCCTGCTGCTACCTGAGTGGCCCCAGCAAAAGAAAAACAAGTATAGCAGACACACTGTAGTAAGATACATGTGTCCTAAAGAGGTGCCCCATTCGACGGCAGGCTGGAAATGTGATCATCATGACAGATAGCTCCAAGTCCCATGTATGTATATATATATATATATATATATATATATATATATATATATATATATATATATATATATATATAAGGCCGGGATCAAAGGGGCAACAGGTAACTGGAAAAGTCTCTTCATGAACTACTGCATTATTCTAGTTATTAGCCTTCATTTACAGTAGGTACCCCTGACCGTGGTACTCAGGGTTTCCTGTCCTAGACATGATGCAAGACAAGACGGGTTCATTTGTACAAGCACAATCGTCCATGGTGTCCAGGTCATTCATACTTGTCATGTCGGGTTAGCCGTCGTAACAGCATTTCGAGAAATATCATGTCAGGTTTACTTGTCAAGAGTGCGCCACGGTGGGCCACTATCGAGAATTATCATGTCAAGTTATCATGTCAAATTTGTCAGGTCAAGTTATCTTGTCAGGAGTGCACCACGGTGGGTCACTATCAAGTCATGTCATTTATCAAGGAGGGAAAAAACTTGGCAATTAAATAATAATTTATTTATAATAAATATATTCTTGAAGCCAAAGAAAAACTCTACAACTTTCATGTTGGGAGTGGGAAGAAATTCTGACCACAATTCAGGCAAATAAAATATTTAAACAATCAAAGTGGACCCCATGCGACCCAAAAGTGGGAGAACATACATTCGGCCAAAGAGAGTGGGAGAGCCACCCATGCGGCCAGCCAAAGCTTATGCGGCCAGAAAATAACTGAAGGGGCCATGCGACCAGCAAGAAATATTCATGCAACCAGAAAAGACAAGGAGAGAGGAACCCACAATAAATGCAAGCTTCCACTCAAGCAAAAAAAAGACACGTGGCCACTCAAGTACTGGGGCCATGTGGCCTAAAATTACATGGATACAAACCTTGTGGGACCCTATTATAATTAATGCTTCATACTAATGAGGCCAGCACACCATGGTGTATGTGACAAAATATGACACGTGGCCACTCAAACAATGCATGCGGCCAAGAATTATCAAACATGCATATATGTCTAAAGGCCATGCGGCCAGAATATTTGCTGATGGCCTATGTGGCCATCAAATAATGCATGCGGCTCATTTAAACAAATGTCCATGCGGCCCCTTAGGGAATGGCCACATGCGGCTCGTTAGCTTAAAATTGCAAGCAAATACTGCTAAGGCATTAATTACTAATGCATTGCCAGTGTATTAGAAGCTAATGCATTAAATGCTGCCAACTATGCATGCAAATGCAAGCTAAGCCAAGGCATGCAGCATTCAACTAAATGATAGGGTCAAGACAATAATTAAATAATTGAAGTCATTATAAGGCCATGCGGCTCCTATTGTAACAATGCTGACACTGGCATTTAATGCCTCTAACAATGCATTATACAAATGTGAATGCAACACATGCGGCTCACTATTTGTAAAAATGCCACGTGAGTTCACAATGCAAATATGCATGCAACTACTGTAATATGCTAACACTTGCATGCATGAAATATGCATGCAAGCTTGCTAACCATGCATTAACTTCTATGTGTAAATGCAAGAATGCATCTAAATGTATTAAACAAATGCACCTAATAAATGCATTATACCAAGGAATTAAACAATTGCATAAAATATGCATGCATTAAACCTCTACACGTAAATGCAAGAATGCATCTATTCTTATGTGGCCAAGCATAAGAATTGTTACATACGGCCAAGCATGCAACAATTCTTTCCCATGCAAGCACTTGGCCAAGCATTCATGCGGCCAAGTAAAATTTGTTTCATGCGGCCACGTGACTTGGCCTAAGCATGCGGCTCAACTTTTTTCCTTCCCATGTAAGCACTGATGCATGCAACTAATATTAAAAGCAAGCCAACTCACTGGAATGGCCCTATGCGGCCAAGTCACTATTTAAGCATGCAAGCTGGCTATTATTATATTTAAATGCTAATACTAATTAATGCGTGCATGCATGTCCATTATTTATTTAAACGCTACTGCTTGCAAAGGCTAATGCATTTAACTGCATGCAAATGCAAGTGCCATATGCGACTGACTATTGTGTTGGCCTATGCGTCTCAACTGCAATTAATGGCTCCCACAGAGAATATGTCCATGAAATACCATGGCCTCCATGCTCCTCCAAACCACAATAAGAACCCAAATCCAGACTCTCGTAGGTCAAATTCGGATAAAATGGAATTCTCTACAACATGGAACCATCAACTAGCAAAAATATGCAAGTTTGATAGATCAAAATTCATGGAAACAGAAAATACCACAAAACTAGATCTACAATAATCCATTCGGTAAAACCGAAAACTCCAAGTTCTAAAGATGCTTAGAATCATGCAAGGAAGAAGATGGAACAAACAGAAATAAATTTGCTCAAGGTTCGACAAGGTGTACTTGCCTCTCTCTAATGGCTAGGGTTTGGTGGAAAAGAAATGAATGAGGGTGAATGAGGAGGGAGAGAGAAAAAGTGGCTTATATAACAAGCTCAAGTGATCTCCACCATTCATTCCTCTCCACTCAATCTAAACCATACACCTCATCTCATAAAGAACCAAACTAAACCAAACCAAGTGAAAGTGGAACCGAGCCAAATAAAACCAAATCCAAGTTAAACCAAGTCATAAAAATCCAATACTTCAGAAAATATTAAAATATCACGTAAATCGATAAATACGAAATACGGCTCAAATAAACACGTATCCGTATAAAATACCGATACAGTGAGACGGGTCTCACAGTACGGGTCGTGACAGATGCCACCGCCGCAGTCGCCTGGTTGTCGCAGTATATCGGTATCGTCGGTATTTGTGCCCCAACCACTGGAAGATAATACATGAGCTCCCGAAGCCATTCTGCTTCCTCGGCTGCGGTATCAAGTGCAAAGGACTCAGATTCCATGGATGACCGTAAGAGCATAGTCTGCTTCTTCGACTTCCACGATATAGCAGCTCCATCCATTGTGAAAATGAATCCACCAGTGGACCTCTCGCTCTCCACCTCTGAGCACCAGCTGACATCCCTGAAGCTTTCTACTACCGGCAGATCTTCTCTGTAGTACAGTGCATATGTCTAAGTCTTCTTGAGATATCTCATAACCCGTTTCACAGCTTTCCAGTGTTCAACACCTGGGTTGCTTGTGAAACGACTCAGCATTCCCACGACAAAAGCTATGTCAGGCCTTGTGGCAGTACTAGCATACATCAAAATCCCGATTACGCTTGCATACTCCAGCTGCCTGACGCTTTTCCCTGAATTAGGCTCCAGCTTCAAATCAAACCTGTACGGCGTATCGATCCCTGGAAGATCCCGATACCCATAACGAGTGATCATTTTCTCAATATAATAAGACAGTGACAGCGCTAGTCCAGTGTCTGTCCGGATGATCTTGATCCCTAAGATCATATCAGCTTTCCCCACGTCCTTCATACTGAACTTGCTCGAGATGAATTTCTTTGTCTCCGTGACACAACCTATATCCGTACCTAGGATAAGCATGTCGTCCACGTACAGACAAATGATCACACCTCTTCTATCAGCGAACTTCGTGTAAACACACTTGTCCGTCTCGCTGACCATGTAGCCATTTGACTTTATAACTTTATCAAATTTCTCATGCCATATCTTGGGAGCCTGTTTAAGACCGTACAAAGATTTTACCAACTTGCAGACTTTGTCTTCAAGACCCTTGACGACAAATTCCTCTGGCAGTTGCATGTAAATCTCTTCGGTCAGCTTGCCATTTAGGAAAGCCGTTTTCACATCCATCTGATGTATCACCATCTTATGTATTGCTGCGAGAGCAATCAACATTCTGATGGTGGTCATCCGAGCTATTGGAGCATACGTGTCAAAGTAGTCAATCCCCTGCTTTTGAGAAAATCCCTTGGCTACAAACCTAGCCTTGAACTTGTCAATAGTTCCGTCTACTTTCATCTTCTTCTTGAACATCTATTTGTATTCGATGGGTTTTGCTCCTTCAGGAAGATCAACCAACACCCAAGTGTTATTTGAGGTGATAAAATCAATTTCATTGTCAATCGCCTCCTTCCAAAAAATTGTATCTCTGGTCTTCATCGCCTCATCATAGGTAAGCAGATCTGCTTCCACATGATAGGTGACAAAGTCACTTCCGAAGTCCTTTGGTCTCCTCACACGCTTTGCTGATGGCTCAGCGAGTTCTGGTTCAACCGTTGTTTCAACAATAACATCTTCTAGGACCACATCTTCATTAAAGACTTTAGTTTCCTGTGCACCCTCATTGTTCTCCGGTATATCCGTAAGAATATATTCTTGTGCCTTACAAATTTGTCTTCAAAATATTCTGCGTCACGAGATTCAATGATATGATTTGACTCCATATCAAGAAATCTTCGAGCATCACTCTTCTCGGCATACCCCAAGAAGATCGTCTTAGTAGTCCTTGTCCCAAGCTTCTGAATCTTCAGATTTGGAAGCTTGACATATGCCAGACACCCCCACACTCGAATGACATTCAAGTTAGGTCTGACCTTGAACCAGAGTTCATGAGGAGTAACGTTTGAAGTTGCATGAGGCACTCTATTTAAGATAAAAGTGGCCGTCAAAGCAGCTTCTCACCAGTAGTACTTAGAAAGACCCGCAGTCAACAGCATTGAGTTAATCATTTCTGTTAATGTTCTATTCTTCCTCTCTGCTACTCTGTTTGATTGAGGAGAGTACGAAGCCGTAGTCTCGTTGACAATTCTATGTTCTTTGTAGAACGATGCGAATTCATGAGACCTGTACTCCCCACCTCGATCACTTCTTATTCTTTTGAGTTGTTGTCCAGTTTGCCGCTCAGCTTCGGCCCTGAACTCCTTGAACTTCTCGAATGCTTCGTCTTTAGCCTTCAGCAAGTAGATGAACGCATACATTGAGAAGTCATCGATGAAAGTTATGAAATACTTTATCTCGGCCTTTGTAGAGAATTGTTTGAAGTCACAGATATCGGAGTGTACCAACTCCAGAAGATCTGTACTTCGATTATCCCGATGAAAGGGTTTCCTTGTGATATTTGTTTGAGCACAAACTTCACATTTCTCTACCTTACCCCCACACTTGGAGATAAGCCCTAGACACCCATCGATTCTTCAAAGCCTTCTCGTCCTTTGGCAACCGCACCAGCTCATAAGTAGAATTGGCGTGTAAGGAACTCATCTCCTCTTGCATAGCCTATATCCACTCTTGCCTGTGTTTGTCTTCCATAGCCTTTACAAAGCTTTCGGGATCTCCCCTGTCAGTCAGTAGCATATGCTCACCCGGTGAGTATTTCGTAGATGATCGACGATCTCTGTCGCTCCTTCTCAGTAGAGCCACTAGTGCTGGCGGTATACGAATAGTCTCCTCCTTTTCAGGAACTGCCTTTCCGGTATGCTCATCCTCCTGAGGGACACCCTGACCACCATCAGCAGGCTGATGATCAAGCTTAGGAGCAACTCCATGTACTGGCTCTCCCATAACTAGATCTACTGCGATGTCCTCCAGAAACTGCTCAAAGCGAATTGACTCTAACTCAGACAGTTCTTCAGCCTCAGAAGGCATCTCGGAATCCTGAGTGTTGGTCATGGTCTGATCCTCGACGAATACCACGTCCCTGCTTCTGTAGAGCTTTCTTTCCATTGGGTCGTAGAGTCTATAACCAAACTCATCCCGACCGTAACCGACAAAGACGCATCGCCTCGTCTTCGGCTTAAGTTTGGACCTCTTGTTCTTAGGTACATGCACGAAGGCCTTACAACCAAACACTCGCAAGTGATTGTATGACGGCTCTTTGTCGTACCAAACTTTGTCAGGCACATCACCCTACAAAGGAGCACTAGGAGATAAATTAATAACATAAGGAGCTATGAGAAGAGCCTCACCCCAATAACTGCTTAGCAAATTTTCTTATGACAACAAACACCGCCCCCTCTCCATCAGTATCATGTTTATGCGCTCTGCTACACCATTAAGCTGAGATATCTTGGGCATAGTCTTCTGGTGTCGTATCCCTTGCTCTCTGCAATACACATCAAAGGGACCAATTTATTCGCCGCCGTTGTCGGACCGAACACACAATAACTTTTTGCTCTTCTCTCTTTCAACAGAGGTCTGAAACTCTTTGAAAGTGGACAGCACCTGATCCTTGGTCTTTAAGGCATAGACCCAAACCTTCCTAGAACAGTCATCAATAAAAGTTATAAAGTAAGAAGCACCACCAATAGATTTTACCTTCATAGGACCGCAGACATCCGAGTGAATCAACTCGAGTAACGTCGGCTTCCTTGAACTTGGGTGACTTTGGAAAGATACCCTATTTTGCTTTCCAGCTAAGCAGTGCGTACATTTCTACAACTTTGTAGACTTGAGCCCTGGAATCACCTTCCTTTTCACCAAGTAGCTCATCCCGTTCTCGCTGATATGTACTACCAAAATAAGTCAAATTAATGACGAATTTAGCGACTCCAAGAATGAACATCGCTAATTTTTGGGAGTTTAGCAACGTTTTACTAATACATCGCTATTAGTCGCCAAAAGCGACCAATAGCGACGTCTAGCGACTATAGTTTATTAAATAGGAACCTGCGTCGCAAGTTCGTCGATAAACGTCGCTGATGTAGTGACGGAATTAGCGATGTCCTAAAATGTCGTCGCTATACGCCACTAGTTGGCAGCGTTGAGCGACGTCGTCTCCTGACGTCGCTAAAGTTTTTACTTAGGGCACGTTGTTTCCTTTTTTCTCCCTCATTCGAAATTTTTTGAAACTTTCTAAAATCTCCTCCCCCCCCCCCCCCCGACGACCCCCGGCGACCCTCTACCCCCCCCCCCCCCGGCGACTCCCTCCCCCCGGCGACCCGTACCCCCCCCATCGAGCTCCTCCTCCCCCAATTCGAGATCCTCCTCCTCTTCCTCAGGTAAAGCCTAACCTAACTCCTCTCCCTCCTCCTTCTCCTCCTCCTCTCCCACGGACACACACACACACACACACACAGAGACAAACACACCCTGAATCTAACCCACATGTAGTAATTCATTTGAATTCAGTATAACTCTTCAGGAAAATAGGGTGTGCTTTGCTGTTGATTAAGTGTGGCAGCATGCTTTAGCATTGTATTAGCAGCAGGAAATGCCCCTGGCCATGGTTGAGTGATGACCTACTGTGGGGAGGCCATCCTGGCTTTGGCAGGCCACTTGGCTACAGCAGAGGAGAAGTGTGAGCTCGGGCTTGGCCAGGCAGTGAGGTCACTTGGCCACTGCAGTAGGCAGTGTGCCTTGGCACATTGCCTTGGCCTTGGCCACTGCAGTGTGGGATCGGGCACAGCCATCTTGGCTTGCCATTTGGCCATAGGCCTTTGAGCCAATACCCAAGTGTATTAGTCCATGTTTCAGTAAAGATTAGAGGCTTTAGTGTAGCAGCACACCTAAGTTTGTGAGTGTCAAGGGGATC
Source organism: Iris pallida (assembly GCA_029216955.1). Lineage (NCBI taxonomy): Eukaryota > Viridiplantae > Streptophyta > Magnoliopsida > Asparagales > Iridaceae > Iris > Iris pallida. Next base: position 8,119,054 of record JANAVB010040820.1, on the reverse strand, counting down.
TAGAGCGAGTAGTGTGTTGGTGTCAGTATCAGTGTAGTGTCAAGTGTCAGTGAGCTCACTTGTGAAATTGTGTGTGACTGAGTGAAGTATCAGTCAGTGTCAGTTGAGTGTCCTGTTTGAGTCCCTAAGTATCAGTGAGGATTTTCATTGGTATGAGTGTCTTGTGTTAGAGTGTCAGTTAGGGTTTCAGTGTGAGGGGGTCACCCCCTGGCTTTTGGTTGGTCACTTGGCCATTTAGCCATGAGTGAATGTCAGTTAGTGAGTGTTCATGGAAGGGGCTTAGCCCCTTAGGGTTTGGTTAGATTCAGTAGGTGTGTGTATGTGTCAGTTAGAGAGGGCAGTAACCCATGTATCAGAGTTAGTGATCAGTTGTATGTGAGTTAGTGTTTATTGTCAATTAGTGAATGTTAGTTAGGTATCAGGCTTAACTCCACAGTCTAACATTTGTAACATAAAAGAGAGATCTTGATGTGTTACCCCATCTATGTATCATTCGTATGTTAGAACCTTGTCCTGTTACCCCATCCATAGTCTAACATCTGTAACATAAAAGAGAGATCTTGATGTGTTACCCCATCTATGTATCAGACTTGACTAGTTACTGCGGTGAACATGTGCGTCCATCTTTGCAGAATTATTTCTAAATGGATATGAATTACTACTTGCGGAATCGTTCATGGATGTACAATCGTCGTCCTGATGATATGTGTGGTGTGCGGGATGAATACATAGCGGGAGTAGAGCTGTTTCTGCAGTTTGCTAAGGCGTTCCCTCAGTACATGGACGTCACCAAAATTAAGTGTCCGTGTGTGAAATGTCATAACGTAAAATATTATCTAGAAGTGGAAGTGACATATCATTTGTACTCGAGGGGTTTCATGCCTAATTACTATCAGTGGACCGCACACGGAGAACTTGTGTCTTTAGCATCAGAGCCGGAGCCTTATGTTGAGCCGTATATGCATGCGGGACCTAATTTTTTACAGATAATCATGCATACGATGACGGATGCGTGAACATGGTTTTCGACGCTGCGGGGCCTAGTTTCGTTCATGATACAGCTGAGGAGGCACCAAATATCGATGCTGCAAATTTCATGGAGTTACTGGAGAATGCAAGAACTCCATTATATTCTGGTTGTGAGTATCATTCACCATTGGAGGTGGTTACAAGACTGTTGAGCATTAAGTCAGATTTTAACATGTCACAAGAATGCTACAACCGAGTGTTAGAGTTGATTATAGATATCTTGCCGGCGGGTGCTAAGTTACCTAAAGACTTCTACCGGTCTAAGAGGATGGTGAGATCGCTCTGGATGGAATACGAGAAAATTGATTCTTGTCGCAATAGGTGCATGCTGTACTACAAAGACGATAAGGACGCAGATGTGTGCAGATTTTGTGGTGCTGATCGCTATAAGATAACTAGTACATGAAGGTCTACCGGTGCAAGAAGACTGATCGATTTAATGCACTACTTGCCTTTAACATCACGGTTGCAAAGATTATTTATGGTGAAAGAGACGGCCGAAAATATGAGTTGGCACATGCGAGAACAGATTAAAGGAGTGTTGGATCACCCATCCGATGGAGAAGCGTGGAAGCACTTTGATCGAGTGTATCTTGATTTTGCTTCAGATCCGCGTAATGTCAGGTTGGGGCTATCTTCTAACGATTTTACTTCTTTTGATCTTTCGGGATCCCAGTATTCGTGCTGGCCTGTGATTGTCACTCCATATAACCTACCGCCTTGGATGTGCATGAAGACTCAGTACATGTTTCTAACCGTTATAATTCCTGGTCCGAACAATCCCAAGAGGAACATTAATGTGTACTTACAGCCTTTGATAGATGAGTTGAATCAGTTATGGGAAGTAGGCGCTAACACGTACGATGTTTCCAGAAAGCAGAATTTTCAGATAAAGGCAACCCTTATGTGGACCATCAATGACTTTTCGGCCTATGAAATGTTATCTGGATGGAGCACTCATAGATGTCTCTCATGTCCGTATTGCATGAACTGTACTAAGGCTTTCCGTTTGAAACACGGAGGAAAACCATGCTTCTTTGATTGTCAATGACAATTTCTGCCAAAAGATCATCCGTTCAGAAGGAACAGGAATGCATTCCATGCCAGCGTTATAGAGAAGGGTGATCCACCGCCAAGGTGGTACGGAACCACGATATGGGAGGAGGTTAGAGATTTTCCAAGTGCTATCGAAGATCCTACAACTAGGTACAAGTGCGATGGATTTGGTAGAGATCATAACTGGACAAAGAGGAGCATATTCTGGGATCTGCCATATTGGAGTACCAATCTGATCTGTAACACCCAGTTTCTAAAATGAGGGTAATTTTGAAATTTTGTATTTTTAATTTATTTAATTATGATATTTAAATGATAATATAATTTTTGGTGATTTTTTTTAATCATTTAAAACTATTTTAAGTTATGGCTTATGATTTGGTGTTTGACTAGTGTAACCTTAGAGCCTAGCCATGTGATTAGGATATTTTAACATTTTTAGGGTTATTTGGATTTATTATAATTTATTAGAATTTATGGGAATTTTTAGAATTTATTTTGGAATTGTTTAGATGAAGGTTGACTAGTGTTGACTAGGAGACTAACCTAGTGACTAACCTAGGTTAAGACCTCTTGGTTAGGTTAAATAAACTTGGTTAGACCTAATTTAGTGAGATTTAAGTCATTAGGACTTGTTTGGAGAGTTTTGGAGTTGATTAGGCTAAATGGCTCATGACTTCATAAGTCATGATTAATGACTTGAATCTTAAAGCCCATAGGCCCACACCATGTAGCCAACCTAAACCTAATCAGCCCAAGGCAGCCACTATTGATTATTTTCCCCTATTTAATCCCCTCCTAGAATTTAGGGCTAGCCTCCATTGGGATTTGTGCAAGTTTTAGAAAGAGGTGAGCTCCCATCTTTAGAAATTCATAGTAAATCCATTTCTCCTCCTTTTTAATCCAAACAAATTGCATTAGGTTCTAATCCACCTATATTTGCTGTTTGTATTAAGAAATCTCAGTTTGTGGACAATTTGGAAGGATTGGCTAGCAAGGAGAACTCCCCCTAATTGAGAGCTTTTCTTACATTTGGACACCAATAGGTAAAACCATCTAAACACCATTAAATTCTAGTTTTGTTTGCATATTTGGAAAGCCCTAGGTCTACCCTAACTGTAGGTATAGCTAAACCTAGGTTTCGTGTCCGTTTTGTGTCCTAAATGGACACGTATCAGTCCCCTATGCAATGTGTTTGATGAAATGCCACAAAGAATATTTTTGTCTTATTTTTGAATTCTTTTTGAACATGATTGTAGATCTAGGTGTATGTTTTAATTCTTGTGAAGTGTCCATGGTGTTTTAGTGTCTGTGTCGGGTGCACGAAGGGTCGGACACGCTCGCACGCGCGGTTGGGGCTTCCCCTGCTACTCGGGTTGGATTGCACTCTGGACACGGCGATTCGGGACACGCCACTTGACACGTGGGTGGGGGCAGTGTCTGACACGGCCCTCCCCAAGTCTCGCGTGTCCCTGTTCCGTGTCGAGCGAGCACGAGCTCGTGCACTGGTCGCTCGAGCTGCTGTGCGCGAGTTTCAGTCCCCTCTGATACGGGCTGTTAGTGTGGACACGGCGACACGGTGTCGTGTTGCAGGCTGACACAGACCTAGGGTGACCCTAGGCGAACACCCCTGTGTGAGCACGAGCCTCGAGTCGCACTGTGTCGCGTGCACGACACGCGTGCACCTGTGCACGACGCTTGGCTGTTAATGCACTGTTTTGGGTTCGTTTTTGACTGGACACGTTTGTGTCCACTTTTGTGGACACAAACACATCATATAGCACAATTGCAATGTATTCTCACTTTACCAACCACTGATTTGGTATATTAATTTGGTTTTGATGGTTAAATTTCCATTTCCCCATTTATCATGAAATCGTGTGTATCAGTCCATATTTCTGATTTTTCCAGTTTTGTAAATTCAATTTTTGGCAGCCTTTTTGATCTAGATTAAACTGTTAAATTCATGGTTTTTAATCTCTAATATGTGTACCTACATAATATCTAATTGTATGAGGAAAATTGGGTTGTTTGGATGTGTATGTGATTCAAAATCAGGAAATTCATTTTAAGGACTGCTAAATGCTTTTTAAGTGTGTTTCATGAGTTGTTTAAACTGATGTTTGATTCCCTGTTTTAGTCCTCCTATATGAATTCTACATGTGTGTCAAATTAGGTTGGAATGGTTGTGTTTTGATTTCAAATGGGGAGTGATATGAGTGTGGTCTGTTTTTAAATGGTTTCCTGTTGTAAAATCTGAAATGATATACATGGACTGAAATCTGTGTAAGGTATGGAACTGTTACATGTTAATTAACCCTGAAATGTGGTATACCTTTCACTAATTCCTATGCCTAATAACTGACAATGGTACCATGCAAACAAACCTGAGAATCTATGGGGTTCTCAAGTGTAAAATGTTAACTGTTATTGATGTTGACTCACTGTAAGTTAAATCTGAGTTTTAGTTTTTCCTTTTTACTCCATTCCTAAACTGTTTTTCTTGATACTCAAAACTGAGTTTCAAATGGTTAGGGGCTTGTTGTTCACTGTTTTGGACTTTCCCAGGAACCTGAAATAAGTTGGTTGATAACTGAGATAGTAATGTGATGAATAACTGAGAATGAAATGTTCAGAAAACTGGGTTTAGTTAAATATTCAGAAATGAGTTGGGTGTGAAGGGAGTAGGCTAAAACTGGAAATAGGACTGTCCTATAGCTGAGTTTTAGACTGATTTCCCCTCTCCCTATTTCTGTTCAGTTCACTATTGTATTTTTCATTCACATCTTTCACACACATATAACCCTATCACTTAACCCTCACTGTTACACTCATTTCCTAATACTTTGCCACACTCTAACACACATTACATTGCTCACCCTCTCCCTATATTTATGTATGTATGTATATATATATATATATATATATATATATATATATATATATATATATATATATATATCTATGTAAATAAGTATGTAGGAACCTCTCTATGTGTCTATCTATATATATATATGTATATAGATATACATCTAAGTATATAACCTATACATCTATGTATAGCCTATATATATATCTATGTATGAATGCATAGATGTAATGCAACCATAACCCCTTAATTTGAAATGCCAGTTAATTTCAGACTTCATATGTAAACAACCATGCCATGTAGCCTCCTCTAAATGATTGCCATGATAAGTAAAGGTATACTTGTTAGCTTGTGCCATGATAGTGTAACTTATAATTAGCATTGATTTCCTTGTTTTGTTGTGCACCTCCATGTTCACACACACACATAGCTTACATGCTAGTTTCCTCCTCTTATGTATAAAATTGAGTGTGATGGCTTGTGTTTGGCTTGTATAGCCTTATGATTGGTGTGTGATTGCTATACTAGGCTTGGTTAGGCCTAGTGAGACTTATTAGACTTGTTAGGGTCAGTCTTGACCTAGTTGACCTAGTTTGACTAGTGTAGTTGACCAGAGTTGACCAAGAGTTGACTTTGGCCTAGATTGACCTAGAATCATGTAGAATGCATAGTAGGACTTCATTATATCATTTTAGATTTGTTGTGACTTGTGCTGTTCTGATTAGGAGCCAGACACCACTCCTTGGACGGTACTTTTCATATTGGGCACTCAGATACAGGCGAGTACATTCTCTGATCATTTTATATCCTGCTTAGAATTATTTCCTGCAGTAGATTACTTTACTTGTACTGTCACGTTGGTCACACGGATTGGTACTATATAGATCTTTTCATGAGATGTTATTCCCCTCGGGAGCATCGGATACAGCATGTTTTGTGCGTTTCACGAATCATCACGTATCTCTATGCTTTCTCTGATTCACGAATCGCTTGTGACACATGTACTCTCATGTTCACAGAGCCATCATGAATCACCTTCACGTATCACTCATTTTATGAGCCATGTGAAGTTTCACGAATCTTAACATAACTTGAACAGATCTTTGTGTATCGATTGGGGATGGGGGAGTGGAAATAGACATGTGAATATTATCCCAGTAGCTGTAGTCATGAATCACTCTCTTAGCTGTAGTCATGAATCTCCTATGCCATTCACATGTTTATATTTTACTCTGACTCACTAGTCACTATTAGCTCTCTATGTATAGTAGATATTTCTATTACAGTTTCTCTCTCTGTTTACATACTGTATTTCTCCAGTTCATGTATCTTACTTTACTGCATGATTATATTTTCTAACCTGCTATGATATGTTGAGATGTACTGTACTCGCTCCTGTCCTGACTGGACCTGTTGAAAATATTACAGAGGATGAGGAGGAGGCCCTATGTACCACCTATTATGGAGCAGGATTAGACGACACCTGCGACCTGGTTCCTCTGGAGGACCCAGCTGCAGCACAGGATGCTACTCCCAGAGTCTAGACTAGATAGCTAGGCTTTAGCTTTACTTTCAGCATTGTTATTTGAATTTCAGTTGTTGTTCTGAGTTGTAGTTCATATTTAGAGACTTGTATTGAGTTGGATATTCTTGAGTTGTTATCTTATACACTTAGATTTTCTTCCTCTTATTTGTATTACATTGTGCTTTTGATCTCTGTATCTACCTTTATTATTCTGTATCTGCCTTAGATGTGATTGAGACTGTTCTGTTATGTCACCTCCATTCGAAGTGTATATACTGTACAGGTACCTTTATTTCTTAGATGATTGACCTAGGACAACGTTCTACCGTCGACACTGCGGCGTAGGCTGGGCGTTGTTACGTTCTCGTACCCTCACAGTGGGTGTGGGTCGTGACATGATCAGACATAATCTTGATGTCATGCATATTGAGAAGTATGTATTTGATAACATAATTAATACTGTTATGGACGTAAAGGAAAAAACGAAAGACAATCCCAAGGCCAGGTTAGACTTAGAAGAAATATGCAAACGCCCTGCGTTGCATTTGATAGAGGAGAATGGAAAATAGTTCCTACCGAAGTCAATTTTTTCACTGGACAAGGAGGATAAAGTGAGACTTTGTCGGTGGATCTAGGGCCTAAAATTTCCAGGCGGATATGTGTCAAAGCTGAGAAGAAGTGTCGATCCGAAGGAAAATAAATTGATGGGTATGAAAAGCCACGATTGTCACGTATTCATGGAGAGGTTAATTCCGATTGCATTTCGGGAATTCTTACCACAGGCAGTGTCACGCCCCAGAACCAGAATACCGGAGAGCGGGAGAATGACTCAGCCAGCTACGTATTACGGGCAGATGAATACCGTATAATACGATCAATGCAGTCTAAAAGACAAGGGGGTGCATACTACATGAAATTCTTGCTATGGTCACTTCACATCTATTGTCTCAATCATTCAAACAAGAAGCAATAACAGAGAACATTTAAGATAAAGCAATAAGGCGTCCCAAACGCTTAATCAAAATGTTCTTGAGATCTGGCTTTACAAAACATAGCCAGATGATATAGCAACATATACATAATTGTTATCAGCTGCAGTCTGACTTAATTACAATTATGTAAAGGTAAGTACAAGACAATCCGACTAACATGTCGGTGCCAAACAGCAAAATATAAAGTAAGTAACAAAACGAGCGGAAAAGTAAGGAACCCACTCGAGTCCTCCTGCGATCATTCCTCTAGTATTGACCATCTTGGAGGTGAAAGTAAGCTGAGTCCTCAGGGACCGGCTCTAAATCTGGCCATGCAAAACCAGAGAGGTTAGACCTCTAATAGCAAGTACCGCAAGGAAGCACGATATGAGACATTAAACCAGTAAATAAGAGAATATAATATAGATCTCTGCTCGCTACTGGGATTCACGTAACATCACGACACTTCGAACCAACCTCCCAACCAAACAAGGACAGAAGTTGGCCCGTCATGTCCTGATGCTCTGATCATCTCAGTTAGGTAACAGAGTAGGTACAGTACACAAACAAATCAACTTAAACGGCCATCCAACTCCTACGACTTACTACTGTGAGTCCCAAGTTATCCTGGGATTATGCAATAAGGATTTCTCAGTTCTTACTATGGGCAAGCAAGACTAGTCTATCCAATCAATCAATTACGCCAATCATGAATTAGACGAGTCCCAGCGGGACGCCCGTCATCAATATACAATATATAATAATAGAAGCAGATACCGCTCCCTGCCCGTGTGGCAGATTTGTAGTATCTGTGGGAACCAGCCGGCCTGTCGGGCACTAATAGTCCCAAGAGGGCTGCCATGTAAGAACTCGGAAATCCATACTCTCCATACAATCATTATTTTATTTAACTTAGTAGCTTCTATGTTAAGTGAAATTCCATGCCGTGGATCATGGTCATTCAGAATGAGTACTTCCGTACAAAGTACGATATGCCCAACTCTACAACGATACCCGTGCGGTTAGGTTGTAGGTCTTACATAGCGTAATGCAACAATCAAAACTAACCACGGAATAAATCATGCCTTGACCATAAAGTACACATGATGCTTTTGTAGAGAAATAAATAAATTGAAGCCTGCATATGCCTGTATGCCAATATTCGGGATCGGCCAATCGATTACAATAGTTCATATTTAATATGAACGTGTCTTATTCCATTTAATTCAATAAGACGACTAGCCAGTCTCTTAGTTCCATCTAGGAACGCATGATCAATAATTAATCAAGATAACAATCAATGTTAATTAATCCCAAATTCGGGAAATAAAATTGGGAGATAAATAATGATTGGGAAATAACTAATCTCATGCGCTGTGGGAAAGGATTGGGAAATAAACAATCTCATGCGCTGTGGGAAAGAATTAGGAAATAAATAATCTCATGCACTGTGGAAAAGGATTGGAAAATAAATAATCTCATGCGCTGTGGGATAGGATTGGGAAATAAACAATCTCATGCGCTGTGGGAAAGGATTGGAAAATAAATAATCTCATGCGCTGTGGAAAAGGATTGTGAAATAAACAATCTCATGCGCTGTGGGAAAGGATTGGAAAATAAATAATCTCATGCGCTGTGGGAAAGGATTGGAAATAAATAATCTCATGCGCTGTGGGAAAGGATTGGAAAATAAATAATCTCATGCGCTGTGGAAAAGGATTGGGAAATAAACAATCTCATGCGCTGTGGGAAAGGATTGGGAAATAAACAATCTCATGCGCTGTGGGAAAGGATTGGGAAATAAACAATCTCATGCGCTGTGGTTCCTGCACAATTGGCGCATGGGATACTCACGTTGTGTCTTCAGTACATGCGCGTAACGCGCATGACACGCTCGGAGTCAAAGAATGCGTTGCCGGGACTTCACGGCGCATGGCCTCCCGGCGCATGGCCTCCCGGGCGCATGGGGTTCCCGGCGCATGGGGTTCATCGTCCCCAAACAGCCAGTTCAGCCATGAAAGTTCTAAAAACTTGTAATGGCCATAACTTACTCATCCGAAGTCGAAATCAAGCGAAACAAAAGCCAAAACTGCATAAAATTGAATTATCTACAACATAGAACCATTAGTTTTCGAAAATAAGTAAGTTTTAGAGATCAAAACCAAGAAAAATAAAAAATGTATCAAACTTAGATCTACAACAAATAAGCCATGGAAATTGAAAATGCTAAGTACTAAAGAGAATTAGAATCAAATAGGGAAGATGATGGAACAACAATAAAAATGGGGATCCATCAAGAAGCAAGTTGGCACTTGCCTTGCTCTCCTAGGTTGGTGGGAGAGTTATGAGGAAGAAGAAGAGTAATGAGAAGAAGTAATGAAGAGAGAGAAAGGGTTTGGGGTTTTAAATGAAGGAGTGGTGGTAGGTGGGGGTTTATTTCGGTTCATGATGAACCAACATAATTAAACCAATCTGAGCCGAACCCATAGCAAAGCTAAAGCAGAGAATAAAATGTAGAAAGTAAAATGCAGAACAATAATTGCAGGAAATAAATTAACATGAAATTAAAGGGATTTAAATACAGAATAATGCATGATAAATATTAAAATATTTATATTTAAACAATACATGCATTCTAAAAATACGTATTCTGGGAATGGGAAGTGACATCTCTACCCTCCTTAGAAAAATTTCCTCCTCGGAATTTCAGATCCAAGCATGATAGAAATATCGAAGCTAAACTATTCTAAGTATAAACAACTGAGTAAGCAATCATTCTACAATGAAAATAACAAGTAATGTATCTACATCTAACAATCTATAATATTAAGTAATTCTACTCATAAGGTGACAAGCATGAGGAGTTAAGACAATCAAGGTATACAGAAGGAAATATACCTTGTGAGTCAAACAGGTGCGGATACCGTGAACGGATATCATCCTCACGTTCCCACGTTGACTCTCTTAAAGAGTGATAACCCCAAGCAACCCGGACAAGGTTAATTGTTCGGTTCTTGAGTATCTTCTCTCTTCGGTCCAAAATAGACACAGGCTGTTCCTCGTAAGACAGGTTGGTACCAACAACCAGCTCAGAATGATCAAGGACATGGCTTGGGTCTGATACATACCTTCGCAACTGAATACATGAAATACGTCATGCACCTCTCGTAACGAAGGTGGAAGGGATAAACGATAAGCAACATCGCCTATCCGATCAAGAATAACAAATGGGCCTACGTACCGCGGAATCAACTTCCCGCAAATGCCAAACCTAATGACCCCACGGGTAGGTGAGATCCGCAAGAACACGTGGTCCCCAACAGAAAACTCTAGCGGCCTACGATGCTGGTCCGCCCAATGACGATGCCGGTCCTGTGCAACTCGAAGTCGCTCTCTAATTCCCTTAACCACTTCAACCGTCTGAATAATCATTTTCGGGCCTAACATCTTCCTCTCCCCGATATCATCCCATGCAAGCGGCGACCTACACTTCTTACCATATAGTGCTTCAAATGGCGCCATCTGGATACTGGCTTGATAACTGTTGTTATATGAGAACTCGACCAAGTGTAAGTGGCTCTCCCAAGATCCTCCAAAATCTAGAGTGCAAGCTCGTAGCATATCTTCTAAAGTCTGAATCGTTCTTTCTGATTGCCCGTCCGCCTGTGGATGGTAAGCCGTGCTAAATCTTAACTTGGTACCCAAGCTATGATGTAAGCTCTTCCAAAAATGTGATGTAAAATGGGTATCACTGTCTGACACAATACTGACAGGGACTCCATGCTGTCTGACTATCTGTTGCATATACATTTCTGCCAACTTCTCCGTAGATTGTCCTACTCTAAAAGGAAGAAAATGTGCCACCTTCGTAAGCTGATCTACGATTACCCAAATAGCATCCTTACCACTTGGTGATCTCGGTAAACCGGTCACAAAGTCCATTGTGATATGCTCCTACTTCCATTTTGGGATAGGAAGCGGTTGCAATAATCCAGCTGGCCTCTGCTATTCTGCCTTCACTTGCTGACATACCAAGCAACGGGAAACGAACCTAGCTATCTTCCTCTTCATTCCGTTCCACCAGAAGTGCTGCTTGATATCTTGGTATATCTTGGTCCCTCCAGGGTGTACAGAATACTGAGAACTATGAGCTTCTGTCATAACCTCCTGTCTGATATCTCCACTAGGTACACATAGACGCGATCCAAATCTAAGTGTACCATCCTCATGGATTTGTATCTCCTTTCTGAGTCCGGACTCACATTCTGCTCTAAGCTTCTGAATCCTCGTGTCATGTGCCTGAGTTGCCTTGATCCTGTCTACCAAGTCAGATTGAACTTGTAGACTCGCCAGTACTCCTACATCACTAGGAAGTATAACCTCGATGCCCATCTCCTGAAGGTCTTCTAAAATATGCCTCTGTGTTGTTAACATAAATGTGCCGCCTCTCCTGCTGAGAGCATCTGCTACCACATTAGCCTTGCCTGGGTGATACTGAAGCTCCACATCGTAATCCTTGATCAACTCCAACCATCTTCTCTGCCTCATGTTCAGCTCCTTCTGAGTAAAGATGTACTTCAGACTTTTGTGGTCAGTGTACATGTCCACTCGATCACCATATAAGTAATGCCTCCATAGCTTCAAAGCAAATACTACTGCTGCCAACTCCAAGTCATGAGTCGGATAATTCTTCTCGTGGTCCCGAAGTTGCCTAGATGCGTACGCTATCACCTTCCCATGTTGCATAAGGACACATCCAAGTCCTTTTTCTGACGCATCACAATATACTGTAAAACCTCCGGGCCCAACTGGCAATGTAAGAATAGGCGCTGACATCAACTTCTGCTTCAAATTCTCAAATGATGTCTGGCATTCTGCTGACCAGACAAATGGCACATCTTTCCGTGTCAATCGGGTCATGGGTGCTGAAAGCCTCGTAAAGTCTGATACAAACCTTCTGTAATATCCTGCCAATCCCAAGAAACTCCGTACATCTGCTACGGTCTTGGGTACTGGCCAACTTTTCACTGCTTCTACCTTCTTGGGATCCACTGCTACTCCAGCTCCTGATATGATATGACCCAAAAATGAAATGTGATCCGACCAAAACTCACATTTGCTGAGCTTGGCGTACAACTGGTTATCTCTCAGAACCTGTAACACCTTCCGGAGGTGATCTTCATGCTCCTCTTCACTAGTTGAATATACAAGAATGTCATCGAGAAACACAACGACAAATTGATCCAAATACGGCATAAAGATGTGATTCATTAAATCCATAAAGATTGCTAGAGCATTGGTCAAACCAAACGGCATTACTAAGAATTCATAATGCCCATACTTCGACCTGAATGCTGTCTTGGGAATGTCTTCCTTCCGAACCCTCACTTGATGATACCCTGAACGAAGATCTATCTTGGAAAAAACTCTAGCTTTGCTCAACTGATCAAATAAGTCATCGATCCTGGGTACTGGGTACTTGTTCTTCACTGTTGCCGCGTTAAGCTTCCTGTAATCGATGCACAATCTGGATGATCCATCCTTCTTCCCCACAAGTACCACTGGTGCTGCCCATGGTGACACGCTAGCTTGGATGAACTTCTTCTCTTTCAGTTCCTCTATGTGCTGATATACCTTGGCCTGCTCTGAATCCGCCATTCTGTAAACCCGATCTGATATCGGGTTAGTTCCAGGTACCAAATCTATACTGAACTCAATATCTCTAACTGGTGGTAGACCTGGAAGTTCTTCAGAAAATACGTCTAAAAACTCTTCAACTACCTTCGGGACTTGAACTTCTTCCATTGCCGTCACTACTCCCTGCTCTTGTTGAGTTGCTACTGATCTGACTAAGGTAAACCGCTTCATGCCTGGAATATCAAAAGATACACTCCTACTACGACAATCTATTGTCGCATGACTATCTTTCAGCCAGTCCATGCCTAAGATAACGTCAAAATTTCCAACAGGAAATTCTATCAACCGGGCGGGTAAGGAATGCCCGCAAACTACAACGCTACATGCTAGAATAACTCTACTAACTCCTACGAGCTTATTACCGGTGAGTATATTCAACCTCCCTGGCAATGCCTCGAACTCCATTCCTAGCCGTGTTGCAAATTGTGCAGATATAAATGAGTGTGATGCTTCCGAATCAAATAATGCTACTGCGGGATATGAGGCGACGAGAATGTTACCTGCCACAACATCTCCTGATGCCAATGCCTCTTCCAAGGACAGAGTGAATGCCTGCCCTCGGCCTCCTTGCTGGTTTCTATGCTGCGGCCTAGCCTGGTACTGCCGCTGGCCCCTGTCTTAGTGATGCTGGGGTGGTCTATGCTGGTGTTGCTGCATCGGCGGTCCCTGCTGCCGAAACATCTGAGCCTGCGGCATGAACGGGTACTGTGCCAATGGCCTCACTGCTACCGCTGGTCCTCGATAGTGTCCTGCCCCTGGCGCTGGCAAAGCAGGAAATTGTTTCCCTGGTCCTCCTGACCTCGAATTCATGGGACATGCGGTAACCCGATGATCTGGATTCCCACATATCAAACACTGCCCGTTCAATGTCCGACATACACCTCTAGTGTGCCCTAACTTCCCACAATAAGTGCAGCCCGCTGGGGGTTGCTAGTTCTTCCTCTGTTGCTGATACTGCTGCCTGGGTGGGATGCCAAGGGACGGTACTGTCGTTCGGGGTGCTGCTCCCCCTCCTCCTTCAATCTGACTGTGGGATCTCTTCTGACCTCCAGTCCTTGCTGCAAGCCTCTGAATGGTTATCTCATGCCTTCGAGTTGCCGTCAATACTTCATCAAAAGTTTGGTAATTGTGTCCCTCTATCAATTGCAAGAGCTCAAGATGAAACCCTTGCTGGAACCTCATAGCCCTCTGGCTCTCTGTTGCTACCATCTCTGGGGTGAACCTGCTCAATCTGCAGAACTCTGCTGCATAAGCATTTACAGTCTTGCCAGCCTGTCTGAGGTTGATAAACTTCTGTTGTAGCTCAAACTGCGCCACAACTCCATAGTACTTTGTCTTGAATCTTGTTGTAAAATCGTCCCAAACCACAGGACGTCTGATGCCTACCTCCTCTGATTCCCACCAATCACGTGCGAGATCCTGAAGTAACAACTTCACCTGATCCACACTTCTTCTGCCGGCACCTTAGCGGCTGTCAAAATAGCCTCAATGTCCTTAAGCTATGCATCTGCTGAGTTGGCATCCTCCGTGCCTTCAAAACGGCGGGGGTTGTACTTGCAAAACCTGGCTGACGCTCCTAAATATGTCCTTGCCCCTCTTTCTAAAGCCGTCTGCAATCCTTGGTTGAGTAATACATTCTGCTCTTGTAACTGAGCGTGCATGCGCTGTTGGGCTAACATCTGGTGTTGCTGAATAGCCATCATCCCTCTCATGATCTCCAGAAGAGCTGGTGTGTCCACTTCCACAGGGGTCGGTGGAACTATTGGTGGTGTTGGAACTTCCGGATACTGCGGTCCAGCTGCTGGTTCCACTATCACTTCTTCTTGAATAGTCTCATGAAGTGGTTCTGGTCCTTGTTGCTGACCAACTTGGTCAAGTTGTCCATGTTGCTCTTGTTGTTGCTGTCCAGTCCTGACAGATGCGGACGAAGTGCCCCTAAGAAAAGGGACAAGAGAACAATCAAACGATCGGACAGGGAAGATCAATAAAGTTAAAGGATACCGGAATGTCAAGTTAGAATCGAGAATAACGGATCAGGAGATCAAGGGAAAACATGTGTGATTGAGACATCCTATAAATCAAACACCCTACAAGTCTGAAATCAGACCTGCATGGGCCACCACTAAAACCTTGTCACGCCCCAGAACCAGAATACTGGAGAGCGGGGGAATGACTCAGCCAGCTACGTATTACGGGCAGATGAATACCGTATAATACGATCAATGCTGTCTAAAAGACAAGGGGGTGCATACTACATGAAAGTCTTGCTATGGTCACTTCACATCTATTGTCTCAATCATTCAAATAAGAAGCAATAACAGAGAACATTTAAGATAAAGCAATAAGGCGTCCCAAACGCTTAATCAAAATATTTTTGAGATCTGGCTTTACAAAACATAGCCAGATGATATAGCAACATATACATAATTGTTATCAGCTGCAGTCTGACTTAATTACAATTATGTAAAGGTAAGTACAAGACAATCCGACTAACATGTCGGTGCCAAACGACAAAATATAAAGTAAGAAAACGAGTGGAGAAGTAAGGAACCCACTCGAGTCCTCCTGCGATCATTCCTCTAGTATTGACCATCTTGGAGGTGGAAGTAAGCTGAGTCCTCGGGGACCGGCTCTAAATCTGGCCATGCAAAACCAGAGAGGTTAGACCTCTAATAGAAAGTACCGCAAGGAAGCACGATATGAGACATTAAACCAGTAAATAAGAGAATATAATAATAGATCTCTGCTCGCTACTGGGATTCACGTAACATCACGACACTTCGAAACCTCTAGAGAGAATAAATAAAAATTAGTTACAGAATAAATAATTTAGGAATACAGCTCTAGAGAGAGAATACTGTTAAGGAATGATCAAATCATTCTTCAAATATTACGAACGGTTAAAGAGTCACAATAAAGGATCTAGATTTGAGGAAAGTCAACTATCATCTGCTCTGAAACCTTGAAGTTCATCTGATCATAATTGCCAATCGTATCTTTATCTTATTAGTCTCCCTATGATAATTCAATCCTCATATGTTTACCATCCATATTTTACAACCTTCCGTTATTTAAATCCTTACCATGATCATCATAGGCAGGATTCTAAATTTTCAAAACATTTCTCATGAAGCATGCCCCTTCTTATTAAGAATCAATACTATTCATTTTAAATCAATCTCCATATTTCTTCACATTGTCCCAATTTAGATCCGAAACCTCTAATTCAGGTTTATGAGATCTTTAAACTATTTAAATTGTTTTCTCGTATCATTTAATTCACAAAACCTCTAGGCCTTACAAATTTATTTTCCATCGTAGAATCAACCTTCATATTTTCTTCGACATACACCCATGAATATTATTCTCCAATATTTTTTTTTCTCTCTTTTTTTTCCTTAAAATTTCACAACAATGTCCAAATTTTCATAGCCTTGTGTCCTCTCTATCCCTAGTCATTTCCTTGCAATATCTTGTTCAATTTCATATCTTCATCGAATACCATTTAATTCTCTTTTCCATTACTGACCTTCTTTAAAGCCTTAGGGTAAATCTGCCCGAGATTCAATAACCAAAATTTTGAAGTTCTCAAACTAAGTTGACCTTGAATATCCTCCTCAGTTTTGAAATACACTTACGAATTATCCATACCAAGTTTTCTCTAAGTGTGGTTTGTTTCCAGACTGGTAGTATACATCTCTTTGATTTCATCCTAGACCTTCACCACGTATCATCCTCAAGTTTCCATGTTAACATCCAACCTTTTGGGTTCCTACAAAATTATCACACGATAACCAGTTCAATCATTTCTGAGCTACATGATTTACGACACTTTCTCAACCTTTTTCATGAAATATACGAAGACTCAAGGGTTACAAAGTATGCAGGTACGACAGAGTTTTAAGAAAATGGAAATACAAGAAATAATGGTAAGGAAGGAATAATGAAGATCCGCTCAAAAGAGATGAACCAATCAAGATCAAATTCAAGAGGAAAAGGAATTCAAATCGAAATTCGTAATGAGATTCTCAAGGGTCGTCCCTGGAATCTCTCAAAGGATCCAAAGTGTGATTGAGTATCTCTAATTCTAACACCTTATTTCTTATACTCTATAGCAGGCTCGTAGCAGTACAACTAAGTCGTCACGCTACTACGAAATTGCACAAATGCGAATCTCGACCTGCATGGGCCACCACTAAAACGTGTCACGACCCGCACCCTAGCTTTAGGGCACGAGACGTGGGTACGTCCAGCCTACGCCGCAGTGTCGGCGGTAGAACGCTGTTCTAGGTCATAATCACATCTAAATCAATATGCTATACTCTCCAGACGGAGGACAAACACATAAGATACTATCTCAATCACAACTCTAAAGATAGATAACATCACGATGAAATAGATAAGATAATCCACAAGAGAGAACCAGGAGTGATAGTAAAGAAAGTTCTATTTAAACAACCACAAGATTTCTAATACAACTCTAAGACAAACAATACAGAAAATGAACAACCTCTAGGTAAATACTCCAAGCTCTACCAGTGTCCTCTAGGCTAACTGTGAACTCCAAGTACCTGTAAAATTTTATCAACAGGTCCAATCAGGACAGGAACGAGCACATATCTCTCACAACAGTTCATATCAGGAATGGACATATAAAGCAAGCTATAGAAAATTATACATGAAACGCTGTAAAGAGAAATCAACATGAGAGAAGATATAACTGAGATATACATATGATAAATAAAGAATATAACCTTCTACGTGAAACAGAGCATGAATTGGTTATGTAAACAGCTTGGGTTGCACATGGATAAAACTATGGAATGCACATGAATAACTACTGGGGATAATGATCACATAACCAACTACACTCTCCCTGCCCCTAACCAATACACAAGGATCGAAGCATGTTATGTTATTGCACATGGATAACAACTACTGTATACATGGGGCTCATATGGTCATGAGTGTACATGAATAACACATGAGTGCACATGGATAAAAGTGAATACATGGAGTACATGATGAACATGATAAAGTACATGAAACATGACATACTCGATGTATCCGAGGGGATAACATCGCATGAAAAGATCCATAGGGTACCGATCCGTGTGAACGTCGAGTCAGCATCAAGTATACTAGTCTATAACAAGAG
This sequence comes from Iris pallida, assembly GCA_029216955.1. Taxonomy (NCBI): domain Eukaryota; kingdom Viridiplantae; phylum Streptophyta; class Magnoliopsida; order Asparagales; family Iridaceae; genus Iris; species Iris pallida. The sequence continues at coordinate 8,100,749 of JANAVB010040820.1, read as the reverse complement.
TACATATCCAAAGAATCATGAAAAGATCAGAGAATGTACTCGCCTGGTAATCCAAGCCGCTGATAAATGTAGATGTCCAACTGGAGTCATAGTGTCCTATTTAGAGCAATCACAAATCACAAAAGAGTCTAACATGAAATAAAAGTAATCTACAGTACATTCTAGATCGTTCTTAGGTCCTTCTAGGTCAAAGTCTAGTCAACAAGTCCACTAGGTCAACTAAAGTCAAAATTAAAGTCAAACTAAGTCAACTAGTCAAGTTCTAGTTCAATCCGAGTCAAACTAAGCCAATGGCTGACCTATAGTTAATTTTTGGTTAATATAGTCAACCTAGTCAAATGGGGATTAATTCTAGTCTCTAAGTATTAAACTATAAAGTTGTACTAATTCCGAATTACGAAAAAAAATAGGAATTGGCTAACTAATGGTGACACCTAGAGAAAATATCTACAAACACTGTCGGATTATAAAACAAATATTATCAACGTGTCCAGAAGGGTCAAATCAGCTAGGATTGCCTGTCCTTAAGTCCAATTCTGGACACAGGGGCAA
>JANAVB010040820.1:8092697-8095197 GCA_029216955.1 Iris pallida | reverse complement strand
TATGTTTACCATCCATATTTTAAAACCTTCCGTTATTTAAATCCTTACCATGATCATCATAGGCAGGATTCTAAATTTTTAAAACATTTCTCATGAAGCATGCCCCTTCTTATTAAGAATCAATACTATTCATTTTAAATCAATCTCCATATTTCTTCACAGTGTCCCAATTTAGATCCGAAACCTCTAATTCAGGTTTATGAGATCTTTAAACTATTTAAATTGTTTTCTCGTATCATTTAATTCACAAAACCTCTAGGCCTTACAAATTTATTTTCCATCGTAGAATCAACCTTCATATTTTCTTCGACATACACCCATGAATATTATTCTCCAATATTTTTTTTTCTCTTTTTTTTTCCTTAAAATTTACAACAATGTCCAAATTTTCATAGCCTTGTGTCCTCTCTATCCCTAGTCATTTCCTTGCAATATCTTGTTCAATTTCATATCTTCATCGAATACCATTTAATTCTCTTTTCCATTACTGACCTTCTTTAAGCCTTAGGTAAATCTGCCCGAGATTCAATAACCAAAATTTTGAAGTTCTCAAACTAAGTTGACCTTGAATACCTCCTCAGTTTTGAAATACACTTACGAATTATCCATACCAAGTTTTCTATAAGTGTGGTTGTTTCCAGACTGGTAGTATACATCTCTTTGATTTCATCCTAGACCTTCACCACGTATCATCCTCAAGTTTCCATGTTAACATCCAACCTTTGGGTTCCTACAAATCATCACACGAAACCAGTTCAATCATTTCCGAGCTACATGATTTACGACACTTTCTCAACCTTTTTATGAAATATACGAAGACTCAAGGGTTACAAAGTATGCAGTACGACAGAGTTTTAAGAAAATGGAAATACAAGAAATAATGGTAAGGAAGGAATATGAAGATCCGCTCAAAAGAGATGAACCAATCAAGATCAAATTCAGAGGAAAGGAATTCAATCGAATTCGTAATGAGATTCTCAAGGGTCGTCCCTGGAATCTCTCAAAGGATCCAAAGTGTGATTGAGTATCTCTAATTCTAACACCTTATTTCTTATACTCTATAGCAGGCTCGTAGCAGTACAACTAAGTCGTCACGCTACTACGAAATCACAAATGCGAATCTCGACCTGCATGGGCCACCACTAAACATGTGTCACGACCCGCACCCTAGCTTTAGGGCACGAGACGTGGGTACGTCCAGCCTACGCCGCAGTGTCGGCGATAGAATGCTGTTCTAGGTCATAATCACATCTAAATCAATATGCTATACTCTCCAGACGGAGGACAAACACATAAGATACTATCTCAATCACAACTCTAAAGATAGATAACAGCACGATGAAATAGATAAGATAATCCATAAGAGAGAACCAGGAGTGATAGTAAAGAAAGTTCTATTTAAACAACCACAAGATTTCTAATACAACTCTAAGACAAACAATACAGAAAATGAACAACCTCTAGGTAAATACTCCAAGCTATACAGTGTCCTCTAGGCTAACTGTGAACTCCAAGTACCTGTAAAATTTTAAACAGGTCCAATCAGACAGGAACGAGCACATATCTCTCACAACAGTCATATCAGGAATGGACATATAAAGCAAGCTATAGAAAATTATACATGAAACGCTGTAAAGAGAAATCAACATGAGAGAAGATAACTGAGATATACATATGATAAATAAAGAATATAACCTTCTACGTGAAACAGAGCATGAATTGGTTATGTAAACAGCTTGGGTTGCACATGGATAAAACTATGGAATGCACATGGATAATACTGGGGATAATGATCACATAACCAACTACCTCGCCCTGCAACCAATACAAGGATCGAAGCATGTTATGTTATCACATGGATAAACTACTGTATACATGGGGCTCATATGGTCATGAGTGTAATGAATAACACATGAGTGCACATGGATAAAAGTGAATACATGGAGTACATGATGAACATGATAAAGTACATGAAACATGACATACTCGATGTATCCGAGGGGATAACATCGCATGAAAAGATCCATAGGGTACCGATCCGTGGAACGTCGTGTCAGCATCAAGTATACTAGTCTATAACAAGAGTACATATCCAAAGAAGCATGAAAAGATCAGAGAATGTACTCGCCTGATAATCCAAGCCGCTGATAAATATTGATGTCCAACTAGAGTCACAGTGTCCTATTTAGAGCAATCACAAATCACAAAAGAGTCTAAAATGAAAAAGTAATCTACAGTACATTCTAGATCGTTCTTAGGTCCTTCTAGGTCAAAGTCTAGTCAACAAGTCAACTAGGTCAACTAAAGTCAAAATTAAAGTCAAACTAAGTCAACTAGTCAAGTTCTAGTTCAATCCGAGTCAACTAAGCCAATGGCTGACCTATAGTTAATTTTTGGTTAATATAGTCAACCTAGTCAAATGGGGATTAATTCTAGTCTCTAAGTATTAAACTATGAGTTGTACTAATTCGATTACGAAAAAAATAAGAATTGGCTAACT
>JANAVB010040820.1:8038500-8060672 GCA_029216955.1 Iris pallida | reverse complement strand
ATGTCATTTACCGTTTCGGAGTACCCAGGCTAATCATTCAACAATGGTCCCCAGTTCATCAGCCATATTTTCAGCAGGTTTCTGTGACAAGAATCGCATTCAAACGTGCCTCAACCGCCTACAATCCGCAGCAAACGGATTGGCCGAGGCGTTTCAACAAAACTATCGCGGCTGCTCACAAAGGTCGTGTCATCCAACAAACGCGACTGGGATGAAAACTCTCGAATGTCTTTGGCCTACCGCACACGGTACGACCCCACAGGCAACACTCATTCTCCCTGGTCTACGGAGCGAAGCGTACTTCTTCCTCTCGAGATCCATCCCTCACTCCCGTAGCGATCACAAACAAACTCACAGAAGAACAATCACATCGTCGTCTGCGAGAACTGGAGGCACTTGACGAAAAGCGTCTCCTAGCTCAACAACGCATCGAACTTTATCAAGCCCGTATATCACAGGCTTTCAACAAGAAGGTCAAGCAAAGAACTTTCCAAGTTGGCGACCTGGTTTTAGCAGTCAGAAGGCCAATGGTGTTAACTCACAAGACACCAGGGAAGTTCGAGCCCAAATGGGAAGGACCCTTCATCATTGAGACGGTATACTCAAACGGTGCTTACCGGCTCGCCAAACCCAATGGGGACTTGTTCATGATGCCCATCAACGACAAGTTCCTAAAGAAGTACTATTCTTGACATCCTCCAAGACATGTATTTCACCAAACAACCTCTTTTCACAAAAATCAAACGCTTCCGGAACCCAGGTGTTCCGCGGCATCCTTCCGTAGAAAGATAACCACGTCCACATTACCTCTGAGTTGTCTCTCTACATCCTACAAAGCGGAACCTTACATTTCGTGAGCTTACGCTATCCTTCATGTTTACCACGTCCACATTACCTCTGAGTAAACATCCCGTACAAATAACTCCTGTGTTGTTGTACATTGATCGCAGAACTTCCACGTCCACATTACCTCTGAGTTGTTCAGCGTATCCCCCAGGATCATTCCTACCACGTCCATAAATACCTCTGAGTAGGAAGATTCTATCATTTGAACCTAATGATTGCCATGTCCACATTACCTCTGAGCAAACATGTTGGTTCCTTCAAACTTATTATCTGTACCTAGAAACCAAGGTGCGCAAAAGATAATAGGTCCACATAAATCATCAAGTTCATGAGATCAAAAATGAACACATCACAAAAAAAAGAGATAGTGTATTTCTTTATTTTTCAAAAAAGGGAGTACAGAAATACGCTATTTCCCCAGCAAGAGTTGCAAAAACACATAAAAAGAAGAGAGACTACAGTCCCCGATCCTCTCCAGGGTGGGATGAGAGCTCTCTGACTCGACGTCTCAGGTCGGCAGTGCGAGTTTCCACAGTCGCCTGGACTCGGAGCTCGGCTTCTTGACGCATTAATCCGACAGCCTCAGCGAAAGTTTTCTCATACTTCTCATCAAGCTGTCGTCGCTGCTGAGCCAAAGCAAGGGTCCGCTGAGTAAGAGTCGCTTCCTCCTGCTTGAATGCCACGTGTTCAGCCAGGACACGATCAGCTTCTAGTTGAAGTTGGGCCCGCTGGTCTTCAAGACGGCGTATCTGAGCATCAACCTCTGCGATGTTAGCATCCACCGCAGCCCGCTTCTCCGTCGTCTTCTCCATAGATTGAGACAACTGCTCCGCCGCAGCCTCAGTCCCAGCCACTTCACGCTCCCAACTGCTCACATCGGCTCGATGGAAAGCCTCGATTTCAGCCATCAACTTCCCTATCTCTGCATCTATCAAGACAGAGAGGTCATTTCGTTGGATGCGCTGCAGTTCCGCGAGCCGCTCGTCCAGCTCAATCACCGAAACCTCCAGAATTTCGGCCATATGGTCATGGCCTTGGTGAACGCGGATCAGCTCGATACAAGGCATTGCCAAAGCTTTTGCTGTCGCAAAGCTCCCCTTGGCATCCATCACTGCAGATACACCTTTCTCCAGCATTTTGTACACTCCCTCGACGAGGAACTTCACATACTCGTCGGCATCCGCCAGCACCTGCGGCGTCATAGCAGGAGTTGGGGGAGCTACTACAGTTTGCGGACCGGAGGAAGATCCGCCAACCTCGATCTGAGAGGTTTGAACCTCGGCAGCAATAGGCTCTTCATCAACAGGGGCCAGACTGCTAGCCCGAGGAGCCGAAGGAACAGAAGGAGCCGGCACATGCGTCGTGATAGTACCCCAAGTGGAAGGAGCAACAGAGGGTTCCACACCCTTACCCTTCTCAAGCCCGGAGAAATCACCGACGTCAACGGCCACCTCTTCTACCCCCGACGTTCTATCAGCATCAGCTACCTCCCCCGGCAAAACGGGGAGATCAACATTTATCTCCTGGCCAGCCCCAGGAGACAAGACCGGCAGAAGGGTCTCATTCTTCTCAAGTCCCTCTACAGGGACAGAATCTGTCGCTACCGCCTGATCGGTAGCCATCTCTATGTCCATGGTTGAAGCCAAGGAAGGATTTGGCAATGATTCAGCCGACCTCCCTTCATCATGACAAGGAGGGGAATCAACCCTCTCCTCTATCCTCACTGCTTCTGCTGCCCCCGCAACGGACCCTTGCAACGCTGGAGGGACGTCACCAGAAGGCGACGAACTCCAATCCACTTCATCATCAGGATGCCTCGAGTCTGTAGGACCCTCAGCGTCCAAGGCCTCCACGGCAGATGGTACTATCCCAGAAGTTGTTGCGACTTCAAAGTCAGGAGATACTAAAACCTCCGCGGGAACATCTTCGGGACCCTCCTCCACAGGAGACGTCATCATCGGTGGAATGCGCTCCTCAGAAGAGCCTGCCACCTCCTTCGGCTTACTGGTGCCCGGTTTTGAAGTACGAGACTTCTTCTTCAATCCCTACAAGAAGAAGAACATAAGTCACCACAATGACATAAAAACTGGAATTATGAAGCACTCCTTACCTCAGCGGGAGCTGAACCCGTTGGCGTTACAAGTGGCGCTTCCGTAATCTTCGGGGTCAACGTCCTTCTCGACCTTTTCGGTACAGAAGAACCAGCTTCTGGGTCAGTCCGCCTTTTCCCGACAGACGGGTCTCTCACTGGTGCCACAGCAGCAGCCCGATACCCCACCAATTCTGGCGAACGATATGACCGAGCTGCCACCAACATATTCGTTGTTGCCTCCAACTGGGTTCCAATGATGAAACTAGTCTCCCTGTCATAACCAGGAGACATAGTATTCATAGTGCAATACAGCTTGGCAGCCGGATATAAGATCGGCGGCCGAGGATTGCGAACTGGTGTGGTAAACTTAACGCTAGTGCATCCAGCGTTATAATACTGCCAGCCCCGGGCTCCATCCAGCAAACTCCCGATGAAGCCTAGACTGCTACTGGAATTCCGCAGCATTAGCTGAGTGTAGCCAAATTGACGAGCAAATTGGCTTGGCAAGTACGGTTCCAGATAATATCTGTTCTGATTACGGTAGACCAGGTGCGAAGGCCGGATACTCTGCAACCAACGAAAACTCCATTTCGGCAAAGTAACCGCATCCTCGCCAGAATCAACCAAATCCTGGTCGGCCTCGAAATTCTGAAGATCGGGCCAACCTTCACGATTTCCCACCCCTGAAGGAAGGACAAAACCCTCCTACAAACGGGGACGCCAGTGTAAGACCACTTCCTCTTGTAGAAGCGGCAAATGAAGGCATCTCCTTCAACATGGTCCTCCTCAGGGCCAGGACTCATCACATTCGGATGATGTAAGATCAGCCACCCCATAAGATAATGGAAAGGCAGCTCGGCCTGGGGAAAGTTGTCATTATTACCTTTCTCGTGGATCACATCATCAGCAAAAGACCTCAAACCGCGCAACAGGTTGCACACCATCGCGGGGAGCAGAGCTAAAGGTCGTCCAAAGGCCAACTTCACTGCAGGCAAAATAAGATTCCGATGTACCCTCTCAACGGCACCGGATCCCCCTGCAAATATGCAATCCCGGAGCCATATCATCAAGTAGGCCGTCAACACTGCCTTAGATGACATCCGGTGCGCGCAGTGCCAGAAACAGCTGTACGTATCCTTGTCGCTCTCATTGGAATATGGGGTCCTCTCGTCCAGCCGGGTTATTTCAGAACTCACTTTCGCGGGGTTCAAGCCCTGCGGAGTCGCAAACCGGATCCTCGAAGGATCCGCCAAATCCTGCCTGAAGACATAGTCCCTCCAAGCAGTCACGTGAGGCTGGGTCTTACCCTTGTCCCTCCGGTGCATCAGATAATGATGGCTCGTCACCTCCTTGAAAACGGCCATCATCTCCGGGTCCTTATCTTCCAAGACCTGGATCTCTTCATTTGATGAGAAATATTCCTCGTACGGTTCCGAGCCCCAAGGAAGCTTGGACACTTCGTACATCTCATGAAGGGCCAATCCCAACTCCCCTACTGGAGTAAAGAAGCTGCCAGTCTGGGCGTTGAAAAGCTCCAAGAGCGCAAGGAACATCGGCTTATTGAGGTCCACGCCTGCCTGCGTGGCCCGAATGGCGGCAGTCAGCCCTATCTCTTTAAGCTCAACTTTGAACCTGGAAAGCACCCAGGAGGTCAACTCGTCCCACTTTGGGATGTAGTGACACCAACCTTCGACTCTAAAACCAGCTGTCGGATACGTGACCTTCGACGTCAGTATCCGATTTGCAAAAGTCGGGGCACTGAAGGGAAACGTGTCATTTGGGACTTCACTATAGATGCTCCCAGGACGCAAAGCTCGGTAACTGAACGAAGAACCGGTTCGTGAGACGGTCAAGGTGTCTCGCTGGTTCGCGGCGGTGTCAATCGAAAGGGAACCCCCCAAGGCACCTCCTTGAGAAGGAGTAAGTTTCCAACCCATCCTTCTCTTCGAAGCTAAACGATAAAAGGCTGTCAGTGGCAACTGGCGGTCAACCTACCGCATGTATAACATCATGCCCTTAGCAGCAAAGAACCAGTCTTCTCTGATCTTCAATATCTTCGCTTCGGAAGAGACTAATCGGTCGCCAAACAGAAAGGCAGGCTTTAAGAAAGTCACACCTTCAGAATCAGCAGACTTCAGTTTACCGCTCTCCATCATACTCTGGAGGAAAAGCGGCAACTGGACCTGGATTTGTAGCATCCTCTCACGAGGTTGGTCCTGAAGGATAGCATCCTTTACAGGGTTGATCACCGCCTCATCAAAATCAACTCCCATCTGACAAAGAGAAGCGTCCAGGAGGACCTCATTCAACAAAGGGATCGTCATCGACACTGGCGCAACAAAAGTGGAAGTCAGGCAAAAAGACAAAATATGTCAAGCAGACTAGCGCATTGCCAGGGTATGAACCCATGCGCATCTGCTTCGGCGCATCATCAGGACATAGGCCCATGCGCGTCAGCATGTATCGGCGCATCATCAGGGCGTAAGCCCATGCGCGTTGAACTTCGGCGCATTATCAGAGCGTGAGCCCATGCGCGTCAGCAAAGGCTTTGGCGCATCTTCAAGGAATAAAACCCATGCGCGTCAGCCATTAAAACCTCGGTGCATGATAAAAGTATAAACCTATGCACGTCGGCAGGATAGAACCTCGGCGTATCATCAAAGACCGAAGTCTATACGCGTCGGCAGTTAGGGCACAGGGCCCAAAGCAGAGACGAAACCCACCTGTCACCTCAGGACGAACGTCGGCAAGAGGCGCAAGAGTGATAGGTACATCCTCATCGACAGACTCCTTCGCTTTCCTCCTTCCCCTTGCCGGCAGCACCGCGAGGAGTCTTGGGAGCCATTCTCTCGAGGAAGGAGAAGTTAGGGTTTTGAGGAAGAAACTCTAAAGAAGCAGAGGCACAGAGGAGAAGAACCCTTTCTCTCTCCAACTCTTACCTATTTATAGGGCTTGGTCGCATGCGTGAACAGATGACGTGTGATCTCAGCCGTCGCCTCGGGTTCTGTGCAAGGATAGCAGCAAATAAAACCAAAAGATCATCATTTATCTTTTCGGTTACCGAGGCACCATCATCATTAACTGAGAAGAGCATGCGCCCGAACAGGCATGCGCCCAGAAATCATGCGCCCTGACCTCCATGCTTCTTATTCAAAGTATTCCAAAACTTATTCAAAAGTTTTGAAAACTTTGAAGGGGTCTTGTAGAAGCATGGAATTTCACAACCAGAAAGACCATGCGCCAGACTCTACATGCGCCAGGACTCGCATAGAACACTTCACAGCAAAGTCAATAACCATGGACATTTGAAGAAGGACTTTTTATTTATATATAAAAGTCTATTACATGTCTAGAAAAGGTTGTACAAAGGAGAATTTCTACAAAGGAAAGATCCTAAGTCTACAGCCAGCGGCCACCATGCGCCTCCAGATAGGCGCAGCAGTCATCATGCACAGCAGCCACCATACGCCATCAGTCAGGCGCAGCAGACATCATGCGCCTCCAACCAGGCGCATCCCACCATATCTTCAGCAGCTCAGTCATGTGCATCCAGCTCAGCTATGTGCATCCCTTCAGCCAAATTCTTTCAGCCAGGCTCACTTGGCCGAGCAGAGCCCAGTTATGTGCCGCTCTTCCAGCCAGGCTCGCCTGATAAGTGCTTCGCCAAGCAAAGCATTTAACCCTCTGGCTGGAACCAAGGAAGAGAGGAGCACGGCAAAGCTGTGGCCAGGGGAGGCTTCGAAAGAGCCTCCAAAGCCCAAGGAAGACCGTGATCGAAATCATGGCACAAGGAAGCTCTCAACACAACCAGAGTGGGTGACACCCACTTTGAAGGAAGAGAGAGCCTAGTACCGCCATTTCGATCTACGGCTCTTCCAGAATAACGGAGACAAGGCCCGAGCATCCCTATCTTTGGATGCAACAGGCACCTTTCGCCTGCCTCGGAAGCCCTCGACTCCGTCTTTTGGATGTAACAGTCACCTTCAAGAGCATCGAAGACAACACAGCGTCTCATCTTCACCCTCGGGAGCACTTCGTCAATAGAATGCACCCGCATGTTCAAGTTCATATTGGAAGTACGTGAGGGAATGAGAAGCAAATCTTCTCTCCATGCCACTATTTATAGGCCGGGCAGATCAAACCCACGCGCCAAGTGGATGGCCCTCCGAATTCCGTGCAATAAATTTATATTAAATGGATGAACCGGACGCCTCGAATTCAGCCAAACAGCTATTTATAGCAGTCGAAGAGCGAGATAGCCGCATCATTAAAAGATATGTCCGATGCGCCAGCCAGACAGTGCATCACACGGACGCGCCCTTCGGCATCAGGCGCATCACACAGACGCGCCCTACAGTACTCGGCGCATTACAGAGGGTGCGCCCTCACACATCTCCATACCGAGTGGAACGCCAACCGACGCGCCCACTCAGCTGTCCATCGAACGTCACCAACATTAAATGCTGAACTGACAGAGTTGGCAGCACGCCTCCCAAAGTCTGAACAGTTGACAGCTTTTTCAGAAAACGAAGCGTCGGCAACGTCAACATCATCATGACTTTATTTCGACGGCTACTGCCACGTGGCCACTCCACCATCAGCATGCGCCTCTACGGCCATGCGTCCAAATCAGCATGCGCCTCAAAAGCCATGCGCCTCAGACTGCTCTCTGATCCCGAAAGACAGAAGGAAAGTCGCTTGCATGCGCCTCAAAAGCCATGCGCCCCAAATGGTTTGTAACTCCTAAAGGTTATGAGCCGCAGCCTCCTCCTGCGCCCAATCCAAGGCGCAGCCCACCAGATCACTCCTCTCCACCAAATCCGAGATCTTCGAACCATGAGTCGACGACACGTGTCCTTTGACTCAACTCATCCAAGATTTCAGCAACGGAAAGATCTTCTCTCTGCTACGTGCCGGCTCACAACAGTAGTATGAAGAGTTCTCCCCCTCGATCAGGGCGCAGCATCCGTGCGTCTCCATCAGCAACCTCCACGTGGCGTCCCCACACCGGCACATCCTGCATGCGCGCATGAGCAGCCAGCTTGCAAAACTATAAATAGAAGGATCATCTCCTTCACACAAAGGGACAGAGACTCAGAACAGACAAGACTCACAACACAGAGAGAATCCACAACAGAGAATCACCGGAGAGGCAGTTCTAGACACTCAACGTCTTCCTCCTCTCAGCAAGCTCCAACACCCAGAGCAATCAACACCTTCAGAGAACCGATAACCGTCGTCAGCCGGTCAACGGAGTCAACGCATTACCACTCGCTCCATTGGCACTAAGGACCCAGCTTAAACAAAAGTGTACTCCTAGGACTACATCTAAGTCCTATATTGTATCATTGTTCTGTTTGTATTAAGATTTCAATCAAAACAATTTTAATGGCAAACAACAGGGACAAAACGGTAATTTTGGACAAAAACGATATCCGCCGTTGGACCCGCTTTGTACCGAAAAACGTGCCAGAGTCAATGGTCTCTAAAGTCGTCAAACTAAATGTCTACGGAATTGTTTTGATGATACGAACCCAACGGTATGTCCAATTGTGGATTCCGGTGGCTGTGCACAAAATTACCCGTTGAATCGGACCGTGGGGCCCGCGACACGGCGATCCGATCAACTGTCTCAGAATCGGACCAAACTTGGCATACAGGACCAAAAAATGATACGGTCATGTTGGCGCAAGTTTTGTCTCGATCTGACGAGTGTGTACAAAGTAATTAGAGAATTTGCACAGAGGTCGATACGGTAAATTTTGATGGATACGCATCAAATTCGTTGCGCACCACGCGACCAATTTGAATTCCTCAAAGCCCACACGACCTCGAAGCCGTTACGCACCTTTCGATACTTTCGGTTCGCGACCACGTCGCCCGGATTGGCGGGACGCATATCGTATCGAAGGTTTTTTCTAGTTTTCTATATTTTAAAAACAGTTTTTCGGTAAACTTCGGAATCGAATAACTTCCTACATACCTTACGAAAACAGAGTCTATCAAATGGGTTGTGATCATGTATATGTTGTCTAAAAAGTCGTTCAATTAGAATTCAAAAATTCGTCATGGATTAGCAGATATTTGCCTTCTAATTCGCGTGTCTGGGTCGAGTTTGTTCTGTTCTTTGGACTGGTTTTTTGTGGTTTTGTGATTCGATTTCTTCTCGAATCCATCCAATTCAGTATGAATCAGATAGCAGGGCTCCTAGATGGTTATATAGGCTCTCCAAAACAATTTGTGGCTTCGAAAACTATTGAGCGAATAGGAAGAAAATGATGTTCGAAGGAGCGTACCTCGCTGTGTGTTTTCAGAACAGTTGGCTATGTTTAGAGCGGATGCCAGCATCGGCCATGGCGAGTTGGCCGTCGACGGCAGTCTGCAGTGGCGAGGTTCACGCGTGGGCGAGGTAGGTGACTGACTTCCGGGGTTGGTAGTCTCGAGAGTTTCTTGTTTAGGGTTTCGATGTACCAAATTTCCGATATATATATATATATATATATATTTTTTTTTTTTTAATATATATATATATATACGTATGTATATAGGTCATGTCTTTGCTCGGGGCTGTGGGAACTCCTGAGCGGGGGTTTGAGGAAGTATGGGTTGGGCTTAGCTGCTAAGTTCAGCTAAGGGGCTCGGGTGGAAGTTCGTTTGGGCCTGGGCTGAGGTCCGCTGGGATTGGGTTGCTATTAATAGTTAATAATTGATTCTTTTTATTTTACTTATACCCTATATCTAATGTATTTACATATATACATACACACCTATGTGTATATATATCTGTATTTATATATAACATGTATGCATGTAAATACATTAATAAATTCTAAAAATACTTATACGCCTATATATATATATATTTTTTTTTTCTATATATATATATATATATATATATATATATATATATATATATATATATATATATATATATATATATATATATATATATATATATATATATATATATATATATATATAATTTATATCTACTCTTCATATATTACCATATATATAGTCATATATGTATATACCAATATCTGTCTATATGTGCACGCAATATATATTTATATATATAATAATCTCCAAAAATCCAAATAAAATGTCATTATCTTTTCTACTGCAGGATCTATGTATTTATAATTTCATTTAACAAGAAATAAAATGACCAATAATAATATGATTTTATTTAATAATAACAACAATAACGTCAATAATAGTGATACTCTTAATAACAACAAAAATTAAATGAACCAATAGTAGTTGTGGTGAACATATCATACACACCCCCTTTATTAGGCTCCCGAAAAATCGTACCAACATTTCTAAAACGCCATTTGATATTTAATAATATCTATATCATACGTATACTAATATTTAGAAAATATTTGTCGATTCCCAAAAATAAATACAAAACAATTGTACATACATAAAATGTGTCTACATGACCGTCATTGGTCTCACTACATGCCTACATAGGCTTGGATTCAGTTCGGGCCCAGTTCGGACTAATTTAGTTCAACCGGTCTCTAAAGTCAATAAATCTTAATAATAAATAATTAACTTATTTATAGTGGTCATGTTATAACTTGGCCTGGTTTTTCTAGTTGGGACACACCGATGGCTCGACACTCCTCTACTATGGCTAAACACTAGTCAAAGCATGCTACTGCACTACCCGTGCCATGATTCCTAGTTGTCTTATATTTCAAAGCTCAACTATGGCTAAAGTCTTCTACTGTAATAACTAACAAAATAATTATTTATAAAAATCTAAAAATCACCATTTAAATCAAATAAATAAATAAAAATATTTCAAAAAAAAATTTGGGAAGGGAAGCTACAAATCTACCCACCTTAAAAATAATTTCGTCCTCGAAATTCTATTTCATAACTATCTCTTAAAATTCAAAGTCTACTATCACCTTAATCTCCTCAAATTTAATTACTCAAAAATATTTAATAACCTCGAATACTTGAGGACTTCTACCCACCTTTGGTCACACTACTCTTCAAAACACGGTCACTAAAGTCTTATGGTCTTCTAACTAGTTGCTAACAGTCCCTTCAACAGATATCTTGGGCATATGGCATCTATAATCCCTCATCTCTACAAACAACCAAAACTCCATAATCAAGCAGTATTATACTATAACTTAAGAATTTCTGTTAGATTCTAAACAGCACGATCGTTCGTCACCTCGAAATAAAAGGGATGAGAATCAATGGTATGGAAAGCAAGGAAGTATAATCGAGAGTAAATATGGAGTTTTCAAGGACGTAGAAAATTTTCTAGGAGAATTTTCAAGGCAGAGTGGATTGAGATTTCTAAGGTTTTAGTCATAGTCGCAGGCTCGTATCAGTACAGTTACGTAACCGATACGATATGCTCTGACCTGCATGGGCCACCAAAAAAACTTGTTACGACCCGCACCCACTTTTCGGACGCGAGCTCGTGAGCAAGCCAGCTACGCATCAAGCGGACTCCAGTCCGACTCGAATACGTAAACGCTGTCACGGCTAGGGTAAGCTGCCAAATCATGGCAAACAAATCTATATCTCAACCCACAATAAGAATAATAAATATGAATGAACACTATGGGTTGTGGTCTGCAGTCCACTAGCATAAATGTCCGATAAGACTCAAAGAATATAACTAGAGTCTCTAAAGTGAATCAATAAACAGGATAACTCATGATAAGGTATGAAAGCACGAGTGGATAATAAACACGATAACGATACCAGAATCCCGCAAGAACCATCATCGCATCCGAAACCCACAAGAATCGCAAATTCTCCGTCACCCAGAACTACTAGCTAACTCTATGCAACCGCTAAACCTGAGAAGATCATCAGGTCCTCAGAGGACATAGCAAGATACATAATATACATGCCTATCTAACATTTTTACCATGAGCAAGAAAAATAAATAAGAAAAATAGAAACACGACGAATGAAGACGAACACGAACACGAACACGAACACGAATACGAATACGAACACATGAATACTAGAACAACTACGCATAAATGAACTGCCGGATGAACGAATACACGAGATCAATGGAAGAACCGAACCCTCATCCCGAGTGTGGACTCACGGGTTTGAACTAAGCATTAACCCTCGTCCCGAGTGTGGACTCTCTGGTTAGCTCACGGTAAGGCACCCTCATCCCATGTGTGGACTCTCTATTGCAATTGGTCAACCCTCGTCCCGAGTGTGGACTCTCTGGTGCCAATGATCACGACAAACACCCTTGTCCCAAGTGTGGACCCTCTGGTGCACCAAACAATCCTCGTCCCGAGTGTGGACTCTCTGGTTGTGTAAAATGATAATCAAGGCTATGGCAGTTCACTACATGCACTCGTTCTATGACACGACTCAAGCAAGGTACTGACGAGAAACTCCAAGTGTTAACCACAAGACCAAACTTGAACACGGCTATATGCAATGAAACAACTCAAAAGAATAAAGTACGAAAAGCACATGTCCATAAACAATCAAAACTGGAAAATAAAATACAATGCATATAAATAAAACTGTAGAGAGAGGCAAGGTATACTTGTCTGGAGGTTGCACGCAGATCCAACAAATATATAGTCAACTGATAAGCCACGAAGTCCAAGTCATCACAACTGTCTTCGAAAGCTGAAACAAACATTGCCAACATTCTCAAAATAGTCAAATTATCTACGATTGTATGTCCTTAAGTCCAATTCTGGACACAGGGTCAAAACGGTAATTTCAGGCAAAAACGATATCCGCCGTTGGACCCGCTTTGCACCGAAAATATGCCAGAGTCAATGGTCTCTAAAGTCGTCAAACTACATGTCTACGAAATCATTTTGATGATACGAACCCAACGGTATGTCCAATTGTAGATTCCGGTGGGCTGTGCACAAAATTACCCGTTGAATCGGACCGTAGGGCCCGCGACACGACGATCCGATCAACTGTCTCAGAATCGGACCAAACTTGGCATACAGGACCAAAAAAATGATACGGTCCTGTTGGCGTAAGTTTTGTCTCGATCTGACGAGCGTGCACAAAGTAATTGGAGAATTTGCACAGAGGCCGATACGGTAAATTTCGACGGATACGCATCAAATTCGTCGCGCACACGCGACCAATTTGAATTCCGTCAAAGTCCACACGACCACGAAGCCGTTATGCACCTTTCGATACTTTCGGATCGTGACCACTGTTGACACACACAGTCAACCAAATATTGACTACAATGACTAAATAATATCTGTATTAATTCAATACGACACACGACGTCTGCATTCAGTTCAAGACAGACGACAGCTCAGTCTCTGGCTCTCAGTGTGTTTTCGAGTCTGTATTTTATATTTTCATTGAGTCTAGACTTGTGTACTCTGAGTCCTGCTGAGCTCTTGACACTTAGTCTACAGCCTACCCAAAATCCCAAGCTCCACTGAACCAAACACTGCCCAAAAATCCCCTTAGAACCACTCTGTGCTCTGGAGACAGAGTTCGGGCCGAACTCTGCCTCCACACAGAGTTCGGGCCGAACTCTGTCCCCTAGAAATCAGGAACCCTAATTTTAGGGTTAGCTGGTTGCTAGTTGTCCAACGGCCAAATTTTTGAATTTTCCTACCCGAATTCTGGCCGAATTCTGCCTTTAAAAACACTATAAATAGGGCATGAATTCTCTCATTTCAATCCATCCAATCTTCTTTTCTCTTCTCTCTTATAAGCTCAAAGTAAGCCATACCCTTCCCATCTACTAGCCACAAGCCTCCTAAGTCTCGAGTGCTCAGCATCTCTCAGTTAGGATTCTTGTGCAAGAGTCGAAAAAGTTGCTTGGACAATTCCAAGCAAATCGCCACTGCGATCCTCTGTTAGAAGTTGACGTGCTCTTCTGAAGTAAAGGCACGGGTTGTAAACTACTATTTCATAAATAGTGGATTTAATCCTGAGCTAGAGTTTTCAGGCCTGGACTAGTCCTCCACGAGGGAAACCAGGTTAAAATTGCTGTGTTTGCGTATGCTCTTTTACTCTCCATTTATTTTCCGCACTTTACTCTGATTATTTATTATTGGTGAAAGAGTTATTTTTAATTGGCTATTTTTCTACAAATACTCTATTCACCCCCCTCTAGAGTTGCCAAACTGTTCTTCAATTGGTATTAGAGCTCTGTTCTCTTTATAAGGACTAACATCCTAAGAGCTGATCCATGGCAACCACACAATCCTTGATTTCCAATCATGGTGAAGGTCAGTCCACTCATAGGCCTTCCCTATTTGATGAAACTAACTATACATATTGGAAAACAAGGATGAGCTTCTATCTTAAGTCTCTAGACTTTGACCTGTGGACTGTCGTCACTGACGGTTACAAAAAGCCCGCCAGGATAGTTGTCGATGGTGACCTCATTGAGAAACCACACGACAAATATTCTATCGAGGAGAAGAAACAGGCAAGTCTAGATGCTAGAGCTATTAATGCTTTATTCTGTGCTATAGACAGGAATGAGTTCAACAGGGTCTCCACATGCACCACTGCTCATGAAGTATGGAGACTTCTAGAAGTGACGCATGAGGGAACCACACAAGTCAAGGAATCCAAAATAAGCCGTCTCACTCAAGAATACGAAGCTTTCAAGATGAAGCCAAATGATACGATCACTCAAATGTTTACAAGATTCTTCGACATCATCAATCCTCTATCCTCTCTTGGTAAGCAGTACTCAAACCACGAGAAGATTCGTAAGCTACTCAGAGGGTTGCCAAAGATTTGGAACCCTAAGGTGACGGCCATCATAGAAGGAAACGATCTCACATCAATGTCAATGGAGACCTTGATGGGTAAGCTCATGACTCACGAGTTTGACCTCAAGGACTTCGAAGAGCCTGCTCCGAAGACCAGGGAGATCGCACTTAAAGCTCATCGACGAAGGGCCGATCACGATGAGACCGAAGACGATAACTCGGATGATGAAGACCAAGCTCTCATGGTTTGCAACTTCAGAAAATTCCTTCACTTCAATCGAAGGAAGAAGGATTCACAAGAAGATGATGAAGAAGAGCCAACCTGTTACGGTTGCAAAAAGACTGGACATGTCCGAAAAGACTGCCCATTCTTGAAGAAGAGCAACCGCTATGAGAAGCCATACAAAAAGAACTCATCAAAGAAATATGCCAACACAGGAATCTGGCATAAAAGTGAAGCAAGTGACTTCGAGGAAGAAAAAGACTCTCCTCAAGATACAGCAAATGTGTGCCTAATGGCAACTTCCAACAAGGTATCCAACGAAACTCTTGATAACTTTTCTTTTGATGAACTTGGCGATGCTTTCACTGATTTACTCGATGATCACAAAAAGGTCATCGGTAAATACAAACATGCCAAGGATAAAATCAAAAGTCTTGAAGATGAGATACAAAGAATTTCTTTACTTCTTGATAATGTTAGAAACACTACACCCACTAATGACACTGATGAAGTATCCAAGCTTAAATTAAGCTTACATGATGCTGAAGCACGTATTGAGCAACAAACTCAAGAAATCACTACACTCAACACGTTGCTTGCTGAAGAAAAGAGTAGACACAAGATTTCCATGACTAAGATCTATGGCTTAAATATTAAAGTTGATGAACTGCAAGCTGTTTCTAAAAGATTAGAAACCAAATTGGGTAAACAGGTTGATCAACCTCAAACCCAATCACTTGGGCACAACACCACTCATGCTAGTCAACCACGTCATTCTCATGCAGCACATAACCATGCATTTATATACACAAACTTTCATAAACCACGTGCACGTAAGAATAATTCTCACTCAGTACACAATCATCATGCACAAAGACACAATCAACATCACTCCACACATAGGAATCATCATGCCATGCCATATAGACAAGATCATCATGCAATGCCATATAGACAAGATCTTCATATACCATATAGACAAAATCATCATATCATGCCATATAGACAAAATCATCATGCCATGCCATATAGACAATATCAGTATGTCACACATCATAGACAATACCATCATTCTATGCCTCATAGACACCATCACCATGCCACTCATTCTATGCATAATCATCTTCACCATGCTAAATCTTCACATCATGACCATCCTTATCCTGTTGCTTATAGATATTATTCTCATGCTCCTAGTATAAATAAGAATGCTATCTGTACTTATTGTGGATCACATGGACACATCTCACCACGGTGCAGAGTTAGAAGACTTGTAGATGAAAAGATATATGCTTGGTTCCCAAAGACTAACTTTTCAGGACACTCAAGAACCCGGGTACCAAAGGTCATATCTACTCTTGATGTAGGTGGACCTTCCCTCCTTAACTGAAAGTAAGTGGATTCTCGATAGTGGATGCTCGCGACATATGACGGGAGACGCAAATCTTTTTGCATCACTATCGATGAAGAGAGAAGGATACGTATCCTTCGGTAACAATCTCAAAGGGCACATTATAGGTAATGGTATCATTGGTCATCCTCCTTCTCCTGTAATAAAGGATGTCTGCCTAGTGACCGAGTTAAAGCATAACCTGCTCAGCATTAGTCATCTTGCTGATCATGGATATGATATTAACTTTGGACAAAACAGTTGCTACATCTATGATAGGTCAACAGGAGACATTGCTTTTGAAGGGAAAAGAGAGGACAACATCTATATTTTCTATCTTTCTATAAATACTAACAATGCAGGTAGATGTCTATATGCCCACAAAGACGAACGACTACTTTGGCACCAGCGTCTTGGTCATGCCAACATGGATGCTATATCCAGGCTTTCTACCAAGAAGCTAGTGAGAGGATTGCCTGATATCACATTCAAAAAGGACACGGTATGTGCCGAATGTGAACTAAACAAGGCAACTAAATCCTTATTTCATTCCATCAACTCTGTAAGTACTACTAGACCCTTGCAATTACTTCATATGAATTTATTTGGTCCTAGTAGAATAGCTAGCCTTGGTGGCAAACTTTATGCATTTGTTATTGTTGATGATTTTTCGAGATTTACTTGGGTTTTCTTTCTCGCTAATAAGAGCGATGCTATTTCTGTTTTCAAAGTTTTTGTAAAGAAAGTTCAAAACGAAAAAGGCTACATGATTACTCGAATCCGAAGTGATCATGGAGGCGAATTCGTAAATTATGATTTTGAAAATTTTTGTAATACAAATAGTTTTGATCATAAATTTTCTTGTCCTAGAACTCCTCAACAAAATGGTGTTGTGGAGCGGAAGAATAGAACTCTCGGCGATATGGCCAGAGTCATGTTGAATAAATTTTTTCTTCCGAAATACTTTTGGGCAGAAGCTGTCAGTACAGCATGCCACATTTTGAATAGGGTGCTGATTCGTCCCATTACGAAGAAAACACCCTATGAGCTTTGGTTTGGGAGAACCCCCAATGTTTCTTATTTTAAAGTTTTTGGTTGTAGATGCTTTATCCTTAACACCAAAGACAACTTAGGCAAATTCGATGCCAAAGCTGACGATGGTATCTTTCTTGGTTATGCTGCCAAGAGTAAGGGATATAGAGTTTTTAATAAACGCTCACTTATTGTGGAAGAGTCAACAAATGTGACTTTTGATGAAGACAACAGTGCAGTAAGTACTCTTGATGATGACGTTGAGCCATCAACTTCTACTCCAATGAATACTTCAACCGAAACTGATTCTCTGGAGGGTTTGCCTAAGAAATTCTCTTTCAAACCTTATCATCCAGAAAATTTAGTTATAGGAGAAGTTTCACGTGGAGTAACTACTAGATCATCACTAAGAGACTCCGTTGCTAGCACTGCCTTCATTTCACAAGTAGAGCCTAAAAACATTTCTGAAACTTTTAATGATGAATTTTGGATTTCTACTATGCAAGAAGAACTCAACCAATTCGAGAGAAGCCAAGTATGGGAACTCATTCCTAGACCGGTTTATCACTCGATAATTGGTACTAAATGGGTTTTTAGAAACAAAGTAAATGAAGATGGTTCAGTCACACGTAACAAAGCTCGTCTAGTAGCTCAAGGATACAACCAAGAGGAAGGTATCGACTACGATGAGACGTATGCTCCTGTTGCTAGATTAGAATCCATTCGGATGCTTTGTGCTTTTGCTAATTTTCAAAACTTTAAATTATTTCAAATGGATGTGAAAAGTGCTTTCTTGAATGGTTTTATTAAGGAGGAAGTTTATGTGAAACAACCTCCTGGCTTTGAAAATCACAAATTTCCCGACCATGTGTTCAAGCTAAAGAAAGCGCTTTATGGCCTCAAACATGCCCCCAGAGCTTGGTATGAAAGGCTAAGTAGCTTCTTACTTGAGAAAGGTTTTTCAAAAGGGAAAATTGACACGACACTGTTTATAAAATCTTTTAAAGACACTATTCTGTTGATTCAAATTTATGTTGATGATATCATTTTTGGTTCTACTGATGAAACCCTCTGTCAAGAATTTGCCAAGAGTATGCAGACAGAATTTGAGATGAGCATGATGGGAGAGCTTAACTACTTTCTTGGTATGTAAGTGAAACAAATGGCTAATAGAACTTTCATCTGTCAATCGAAGTATAACAAGGACATGCTGAAGAAGTTCGATCTTGACAACGTCAAACCAATCAGCACTCCAATGGCTACTTCAACCAAACTCGAACCAGATGAGAGCGGCAAACCCGTTGATCAACGTAAGTATCGAGGTATGATAGGCAGCTTACTCTATTTAACTGCTAGTCGTCCCGATATCATGTTTAGTGTTTGCCTATGTGCTAGATATCAAGCTAATCCTAAGGAATCACACATGACCGCGGTTAAGCGTATCTTTCGATACCTTAAGGGTACGGTTATAGTGGGTCTATGGTATCCCAAGTCAACATCATTTGACCTTATTGGTTACTCTGATGCTGACTTCGCTGGATGCAAGGTCGACCGTAAAAGTACGAGCGGCACGTGTCATTTATTAGGAAAGGATTTAGTCTCCTGGTTTAGCAAGAAGCAGAACTCTGTCGCACTATCCACAACAGAAGCTGAATACATAGCAGCTGGGCGTTGTTGTACACAAATTCTGTGGATGAAGTAAACCCTTGAAGACTATAAGTTATCTTTCATGCATATTCCTATATTCTGTGACAATACTAGTGCCATCAATTTGACTAAGAACCCTGTCTGCCACTCACGCACTAAACACATTGAGATCAGACACCACTTTTTGCATGATCATCAGCAAAATGGCACGATTAACTTAGAATTTATCGACACTGATCATCAGCTAGCAGATTTCTTTACTAAGCCATTATCCGAAGAGCGCTTCAATTTCCTTTGTCGTGAACTCAGAATTTTGGATGAAGCAGTTATAAGTTGAGACTCACCTGCATAAATATCGAGTATATTTTGATTCTTTTACGACGAATTTGGTATGGGTACAAGCCGAAAGGGTCCTTCTGACAACAAGGCGTAAAAGCCTAAGCGACACGGTGCACTAGTCCTCTGGACTACCGCTAGCTGGGATCCGGCCCCTGCAGCTAACCCATGGCAAATTTGAAATATTGAATTACAATATATTTCTTTGTTTATTATATGGTTTGTTTCGATTTAATATTGCCTAATTAATACATTCTAAAGTTCATTCTGACTTTTGTGTACCTCTCTATGTACTTCATTGATTTCATCAAACTTTTATCCTCAACTATCACTTTTATTCAACACTTAACAATTTTTTTATCTTTTCAGCCTGTTTTTAGTTCTGGACCACTAATCCAGAACTCGGGCCGAACTCTGCCCCAAACAGAGTTCGGGCCGAGTTCGGTCCCATTGTTCCAGAGTCGGGATCAGCCTCTGCCGTTGGATCATTTTAGATCATACGGTCAGAATTTCTTCCGACCAAAGAAAACCCTCTCTTATATTTCGAGTTTTCTTCTCTCTCCTTCACCATTGCCTCCTTCTTCACCTCTCCAAACTCTTTCCTTCAAACCCTAACCCTAGTTTTTGATCTAGAGTGCTCCATTACTCCTCAAAATCAAGGGAAAAGGGTTTCTCATCATTCTCTTCCACTGTTTGTTGTTATTTTTAGGTATATCTCCTTCTTTCTCTCCATTTCAAGTTCTCTATTTTCTTGCAAATGGCTCCTCGCTTGCCCAATCGTGGGAAAAGGATTCGAACTGAGGGAGCTTCCTCTTCGAATCCTCCTCCTCCAATTGAGCAAGTAGTTGAACAACAACCCATTCATCCGTTGTTCAACCCGCCTAGTCCCCAAGATCCTAATACATATGACGAACGATTATTTGTGTCGCTAGACGCGTCTAATGCATGGTTTAGCGACTTTCGTACTCGTCCGGTGTTCGGGGGACATCCGATAAATTTTACAATCTTTTCTCAATATGAATCATTGTTTCGTGATCTATGTTTGGATGCTTTAGTTGCCTCAAACTTTGTTATTTACCGTAGCGCATTCCAAATATTTTATTGCAATTTAACTTTCGATGCAACCCACATCTATTCCCGGGTTGCCGGTATTGACATTGCTTTCAATGATTCTGAGTTGGGGGATTTTCTTGATCTTGTTAATCTTGATGCTTGGGATAAACTTGTGGAAGCACGTCAATTTCAATTTGTTGGCGATACTTCTCTCGAAGGATTCAAGGAGGAACTATGTGCCCCTAACATAAGTTCTCGCAAGCTTATGGCCAAGCACCTCAACCCATACTTCTATGAGCTTCATCGCATGATTTTTAACACCATCTTACCAAAAGCTGGTTCAACTGATGAAGTTACCTACTTTGAGATCTCTGCTTTATATCACCTTTATTATCGTATTCCCTTCAATCTTCCTAGGACAATAATGGACTGGATGATCAACTGCAGGAAGAAACCAAGAGCCTTGGTTTATCCTCTTTACCTTCCTTTGGTTTTTCGTGCATTCATCATTCCTATTCATGACTGTCCGTTCTTGCCTACTCCTGCTTTTCTGTCCAAGGCACGATGCCTTCAGGCAGTTGTCGCCTCTCCTGAGACTTCTGAGCAGTCTGATGATGAGGAGCCTGATGCCCCTCCACTCGGTCAGGATGCGCCACTTCCACCTGCCACTCTTGAGTCTATTCAGACTATGCTCCGGGATCGCTTTGCCATTGAGGACGAGCGCTAGACCCAGCTGGATTATCGTACTACTCTGCAGATGAGTGCCCTCGGCAACTCCCTGTATGATATACGGTACTCCATGTCTCATCATCTGTACATTCCCATGGAGCGGGATCCTGAGCGCGCGGGCCATCGTATTGATGATCCGTGGGTCATGAGGTACATGGATCCGGAAGCTGCATTTTTGGACCCCCGTCTCTCCTTCCCCGGTCCTTCAGATTTTCCAGGACCTTCTCGTGCTCCGTGATGGAGATTGGCTAGATCTGCTGCTGCTACTGATGATGACTTTAGTTGTTACTTTTTGCTTTCAGTTATTTAGTTTCTTATGGATTTATGTACTTGGATTTATGTACTCTGGTTATGAGCTTGACACTTGGTTTTGTGGATGACATTTTATGCTCATTATCGTAGTTTTACTTTATGCTCGTGACTCATTTTGTTTAGTCATACACTGTTTCTTCTCTGCTTGGTGTGGTTGCATCACTATTAATTGTCTCTACTGCAGTTTATATGATCTTTCCTTCATATGCAGTATATATTGCTAACTGCCAAAAGGGGGAGAACTATGTATATTTTCGTATATCTGTGCTTGTTTTTGCTTTTGGGAGATATTATCTATCAGGCCACAGGTTCTATGCATTATTTACGGGGGAGAGCTCTTGCTTCTAGCTCGGCACCGTTCACTGATTACGGGGGAGCTATCTTCTTTTAGCTCGGCATCGTTTATGGGGGAGCTGTGTTACAATCAACTGTGTCCAGGTATGAATATTGAAATATATATATATTATTTTGTCAATTATCAATATGGGAGAGATTGTTGACACAAAGTCACAGTCAACCAAATATTGACTACAATGACTAAATAATATCTGTATTAATTCAATACGACACACGACGTCTGCATTCAGTTCAAGACAGACGACAGCTCAGTCTCCGGCTCTCAGTGTGTTTTCGAGTCTGTATTTTATATTTTTATTGAGTCTAGACTTGTGTACTCTGAGTCCTGCTGAGCTCTTGACACTTAGTCTACAGCCTACCCAAAATCCCAAGCTCCACTGAACCAAACACTGCCCAAAAATCCCCTTAGAACCACTCTGT